>CAUYLG010064614.1:0-28586 GCA_963573385.1 Cacajao melanocephalus
CATGAGCCCGGGAGTTCAAGGCAGGAGGATCTCTTGAGCCCGGGAGTTCAAGGCAGGAGGATCTCATGAGCCCGGGAGTTCAAGGCAGGAGGATCTCATGAGCCCGGGAGTTCAAGGCAGGAGGATCTCATGAGCCCGGGAGTTCAAGACCAGCCTGAGCATCATAGTGAGAGTCTGTGTTTTAAAAAATATATACAGTATATAATGTAACTGACACTGGTGAGTTTTCCTCGGAGAATAAGCAATGTTAGTTTCGTCACGTGCTCTTTAGAGTCTTTTTTTTTTTCTTTCTTTCGTTTTCCTGACTACTTTCATTTAAACTTGTCTTTTTTTTTTTTTTCACTTTTCTTTTTTTCTTTTTTGAGACAGAGTCTTGCTGTGTTGCCAGGCTGGAGTGCAGTGGTGCAATCTCAGCTCATTGCAACCTTCGCCTCACGGGTTCAAGTGACTCTCCTGCCTCAGCCTCCTAAGTAGCTGGCACTACAGGCACCTGCCACCATGCCCAGCTAATTTTTGTATTTTTTAGTAGAGACAAGGTTTCATAATGTTGGCCAGGATGGTCTCAATCTCTTGACCTCGTGATACACCCTCCTCGGCCTCCCAAAGTGCTGGGATTACAGGCGTGAGCCACCACACCTGGCCTGTTTGTTTTTTTTTTTTTTTTTTTTTTGAATGAAATAATATGTTATACATAAAGTTGAAGTTCCGTATTACCTCCTACCAGGTTCTCTTCACCTGCTTCTCTGCCAGAAGTAACTGCTACCATGAGTCTTTTGTGTATCTTTTCTCTGTATGTGTATGCTTTGTAAATTTGTAATATTAAAAAGTGGTTTTATACTCTCAAATATTATTCAGCTTTGCTCTTTTTACTCACTGTTTTCTTTTTTTTTTTTTTTGAGAGGAGTCTCACATTGTCGCCCAGGCGGTAGTACAGTGGCACGATCTTGGCTCACTGCAGTCTCCGCCTCCTGGGTTCAAGCAATTCTCCTGCCTCAGCCTCCTGAGTAGCTTGGACTACAGGTGTGCACCACCATACCCAGCTAATTTTTTTGTATTTTTAGTAGAGACGGGGTTTCACCATGTTGGCCAGGATGGTCTCCATCTCCTGACCTCATGATCCACCCACCTTGGCCTCCTAAAGTGCTGGGATTACAGGCATGAGCCACTGCGCCTGGCCCATCCATCGTTTTATTTTATGGACCTATCCATATTTATCCATATATCTGTTGTATTTAATAGCTCTATAGTAGCCCATCATATTAATTTACAACTTATTCATATGGTGATGGATATTTGGGTTGTTTCAGTTACAAACAATGTAATTGTTGTGAACATCTTGCACTTACTTCCTTTTGTACGCATGTGAGAGTTACTTCTGGATACCTTACCTGTAAATGAAATTGTGGGTTAATGAATATGCTTATTTTCCACTTTGCTGGATATTACCTAAATGTTCTCCTGTACTTCTCTCCATAGTGTGTGTTTCCATTCCTCATACCCTTGCTCAGCTATTCATTTTTAGAGTTCGGAGTCTAAAGTATCTAGCAGAAGAATGAACTCAGATGCCTCATGTCTTTGTAGGAAAGATGGACACAGATAGAGATGCTTCATTCGGATGTTCTCATCATCATGGTGTTGATGATTCCCATAGGAGATTTCAGAGTTTGCAAGTAACGTCTAACATCGGTAGTCGTGAGAAGTCTGTCATGTCTTCATTTCTTTAGCATGGTTAAACTGCCATTGTTTATTCATTCCTGGAAAGAAAGAGAATGGCTTTCCATAACAACCCTTCTGCAAGCAAGCACTACCACACCCAAACACATATTCGGCTGCGTGATTACTGTGGAAATACACGTATTTCAGTAGTCACTCCCCAAAGTTTTGTTCCTCAGCTTTCTTTATCCAGTGGCCCTTTTGATAAATATCTTATTTCTCCCTCTCCCCCCAGCCTCTGATATGCCACTGCTTACATCTGGTCTCTAACATTATTGGGAATATGTAAAACAAACAAAAATAGCATTCTGAGCAGTGACTGAAAGAGAACCCTGACAGATAAACTTGAAGAAATTGGGATTGGAAATGGCTTCTTTTTTCTTTTGAAGTCATTTTATGCAGTTTAAAAATGGGGTGGAAAGAATAGATAAGAAATCTTGACCAAAACAAATTAGTAAGTCCAACATTTGAATACATTCATTTGATATAAAATGCGTATTTTTGTAACTGCTTAAATGAGTAGTTTCTAGTGCTAAGTAAAACAATACTTATTTTAAATTAATAACGAAAGCCATGATTTGAATTTTTTGGCTTAGAAATAAATATAGTTGTGTTTGATGGGTAAACTCATCAAATTAATGTAGTTCATTTATTTTTCAGTTAACATTCTGGTTTAGGATTCTGTGTACCACTGTTGGGAACTGAGACCACCAGATATTACCAAGTTGAGGATGGAGGGTAGGAGGCATTACGGAGATGAAAACTCCCTCCCTGCTCCCTGCCTTTCTCAAAATAAATCTTTATCTTCTGCAAGAGAGCTGTGACCTTAAAACTCTGTTATGTTCAATTCAGTCAGATTGAAGTGTTCTTGGGTTCAGAGGATGGTTTCAGAAATTATTTTCCACTGGGACCTGTGCCTTAGTCTACTTGGGCTGCTATTACAAAATGCCTTAGAATGAGTATAAACAGCATGGATTTATTCCTCGCAGTTCTAGAGGCTGGGAAATCTAAGATCGTGGTGCCAACAGATTTCAGTATCTGGTGAAGGCATGCTCTCTGCTTCAAAAATGGTGCCTTCTAGCTGTTTATTCACATGACAGAAGGGGTGAATAAGCTTTCTCGGGCATTTTTTTTTTTTTTTTTTTTTGAGGCAGAGTCTTTTCCTGTCACCCAGTCTGGAGTGCAGTGGCGCGATCTTGGCTCACTGCAACCTCCGCCTCCTGGGTTCAATCGATTTTCCTGCCTCAGCCTCTCAAGTAGCTGAGATTATAGGTGCGCACCACCAAGCCCAGCTAATTTTTATATTTTTAATAGAGATGGGGTTTCGCCACATTGGCCGGGCTGGTCTCGAACTACTGACCTCAGGTAATCTGCCCGCCTCGGCCTCTCAAAGTGCTAGGATTACAGGTGTAAGCCCTCACACCTGGCCTCTTGGGCCTCTTTTATAAGGGCACTAATCCCATTCCTAAGGGAATAGCTGTCATGATCCAATCACCTCCCAAAGGGTCCTTTGATTAAAGTTGATTCCCTTGTGGACATTTGTTCAGAAATGATTAAGTCCAATGGGACACCACAAGAAGAGACTGTATTTCCTAACCCCCAGTAGTAACGAATTGGGCGCCAGTGGAGGTTTTTCTGTTTTTCTTGGCATCTGAAATTAAAGTTGCAGGCCCAGATGAAGAAGTGATGAGTATGCCAAGCCCCTTAAAGCAGAGGCTTCCCAACCTTGCCTGAAGCCAGACTGAGAGTGAGGCCACATGACCTGGCCTCTGTTGACCTTGGGAATCTGGTAGGCAGCCAGATGCTTCAGATAACATACATCTATAATACAGAAAAACAAGTATTTATTAGGGAAGTCTTCCTAGTAATAGCCCTAATTTTGTGTCTTTTTTTCTACCCATCTTCAGTTTTATATTCAGAAAATAAGTCTACTTTTTTACTAAGGGACTACAGTATTATCCTAATTATGTAGGAAAAAGTCTTTGTGTATGTGTAGAAAAAAGACTCAATTGAAATAAAATAATCTAAATGATTTTTATCTCTCTGGTGGGATTAAGTTATTTTAATTTTATATTCTATGAAATATTTACAGCAAGTGTTCATTATCTTTGTTTCCTACAATGAGCATGTATTAGCTTTCTTTTCCTAATTATAAAATAATTATAAGTACATTTATTTCATTATTCATTAAAAATACATTTTTGGAGTAATTAAAAATACAGTAAAAATCTATTTAAGATTGGATTATATGAATGACTTGGTCAAAGGTCTGATGAACTGATGAAATCAAGTTTCCGAATATTTGGAGAAAACCATGAAAATGTTGCTACTCTTTCGGGCACAGTCTTGTTAATCAACAGCTCTTTACTCATTTGCTTCTAGGTGTGGAAGGAGGGCCCGCCTCCTCTTAGGTGTAGAATTAGTTTGTGACAGCTGCATTCTGTAATGGGAAACGACTTGGGCCCTTTTTACTGTTTTTACTGAATGTTGTTTCCTTTGCTTCTGTTAACCTCCCTGTCTCTTGCTAGTTTGCGTATGTGTTCCTGTTCGGCTTGTCTTCATACGTCTAGATACTCTCTTGGTCCTGAGTTATATAGTGTATTTCATGCTGTCTGCTTATTCACACCCTTCACCTCCAGCCACACCTCCAGCGACATGTGGAATTCTCGTTCTTCATGACTGTGTCCCCATCTCCAGGTGGGATGCTCTGAATGAGATGTTCACGCACGCTAGATCATGACTGGAGCAGCTTCTCTAAACGTGACTGTCATTGCCACAATGGCCTCCTGCTTAGGTTTCCCCTGGGTTCTTGTCAGGAATTAGCTTGTTTTTACAAGGGTTATTATAATTATGAAGTAGCCTACTTTTGACTGTTAACTATTTTTCTTGGCATCTGAAATCAAGGAGATGGAAACCTGGTTCCTCCTTCTAAATTATATGGATTTCAGTAGGCTTAGGAGTACTTAACTGAGAGTACTGATAAACCAAACATTACCTAAATGATCTACTCATAAAAATTATTGAGTAAAATAATGTTTTGTGAAGTCAATCATATATGTTTTTGTATTTTTACATACAATAAAATACCACATTTAAAATAATTTTATGATTAAAGCTTTTATAAAATAATTTCTTACCAATTTATGTTTGCTCAGAGGAGCTTACATTAAGATTCAAGGGTTTCCAGGGTTTTCCCTACACAGAATATTAGTTCCAACAGGTATCTTGAAGATCATCTTACTAATACCACATTTTATTTGTGTAGAAATGGACAGTCAGGGGGTGTTGCATGACTCACCCATGTAATATAACTAACTCTAGTGAACACAGTATAATCAAGACAGTTTCCTAGGATCCTTTCTTCTCTCATTCTTTAGCCACCACACTACAGTACGTCTTATGAATGAGGTGTTATTTTCAGGGCATAATATGTCTTGTTCTTGTTGCAGTGGATCTTGTGAGCAGAATGATGCTGCTTTTCAAAATCATTTATTGGTGATGTAATGTTTATTTGGTACAGTGCTAAGCAGTTTCTGTGTCATTACTTTTATTTTTATTCTCTAGTTGGGTGTGGTGGCTCACACCAGTAATTTCAGCACTTTGAGAGGCCTAGGCAGGTGGATCACCGAGGTAAGGAGTTCGAGACCAGCCTGGCCAACCTGTGAAATCCCATCTCTACTAAAAAATACAAAAATAGCTGGGTGTGATGGCACATGCCTGTAATCCCAGCTACTCTGGAGGCTGAGGCAGGAGAATCGCTTGAACTCAGGAGGTAGAGGTTGTACTGAGCTGAGAGCATGCCATTGCACTCCAGCCTGGGCAACAAGAGCGAAACTCTATCTAAGAAAAAAATATATATTTATTGCACTCTTGCTATGTTTCAGTCATTTTCAGATGCAACAATGACAAGAAAGAGGGATGTATGCTCTCAGAATGTCACATCCTAGTAGGGTTGGGACAAGAGACAGGACACACCACAGACACTATGATAGATGATTGGACGGTGCCAGGTGACAGATGAGGCAGTAAATCCAGGTGACAGGTGAGGGCAGCTTGGCCAAGGTCCACACCACTACTTAGTGCCTGGAAAGCATGCTCCATAAGGACGGGGACTCTGTACCTGGGCTTCTAGGGCACCTAAGGGCCCAGAGGCAAGCAATGCACATCCACTAAAGATATTAGTGAGCATGCCTTTCTTATCCGCCTGCCACCAGACCTGGAGCTCCTTGAGGGAAGAGATTACTTATTATTTACCTCTCTATGTCTTATACCTGGCCCATGGCAATATGAGTATGTCCCCGCAAAAGACCCATTCTCCATCTTGTCTTCAGAGAGCATAAAGCAGATCAGAGAAGGTAAGCCCCTTTCCTCCTCTCATTCAACGCAAGAAATGTGGCACAGCTGCTCTATCTATGGGATGTGACAAATGACCTTGTATTTTTTCTACTTGGCTTAGCTCATCGGTGCTTTGCCAACTGTGTATTGTGGCTCATTTATTCATCTGGCTCATGTATTCATCCAATACACCTTTATTGGATGTGCACAGATGTCAGCGGCACTGGGGATCACAGTAACTCCTCAAGTAGGAGCTGTCCTAGCCTCCCTCCAAACTGAGCTCCCTCCCTGAAATCCGATCCCTCCCTGGAAGCACATGGGAATCTTGCCTGCCTGGGAGACCGCTGTATCTCCAGTCCCTAGCACTGTGCCAAGCTTACAGCAGGGGCTTAGTCAATGTTTTACAAATAAATGGGGCCGTGCCGGGGACTCAGGGATAGGGTTGGGGGATGCCTCAGATTTGTGGTGCAACAGGATTTGGTTGAAAGGCAGGGATTTCTGAGTTGATTTAGACTGGAGCACCAACCACGTGCTTTTGGGCGGTCACTTGGAGCCCTTGTCTATCACCGTAACAGGATGCTTCTTTCCATGCAGGGTCCATGCCCTTTAATCAGAACTGCATATGGGAAAATTCGGCAAAGCCATGTGACCATATACGCAGAAATGACGGCAATCATATCTTCGTAACTGAGAGCATGGCAAGAAGAAACTGGAGGGATTTCCAGGTTTCTCAGGGGATGGGATTCCCACTCATGGTTTAAGGCACAGAATCAGCGTTTCTCTCTAAGAAGCTTCCCCGCCTACTGGAGCCCCTGGGGTGCATCACTGAGTCACAGCACCCGCTGCTTTGCTGCTATTATCTGCTGCTTGTCTGACTCCCCCACTACCCTGAGGGGTCGCTCAGGACCAGAACGGCGTCTCATTTATTTTGAAACCTCAGGTCATAACAGAAGGCCCTGGCACATAGAAAATGTTGGATAAACAAACTTTTGCTGAACTGAATTCTTATTCCAACCTTCTCTCACATTCGTTAAAGACACAAAAGGACATGTCTGTAGACTGAAGACATTTTTGGCTTCACACCCAGCTCTTGGTCTATCTCAGTGTGCACAGGCCAGGATCTGTAATGATGTGTTATGGAGATGTGTGAGGTTGTTGGACACTGAGCAGTGTGTTCAGGCTGCTTTCCCGCGGGCACATGCTTAAGTCCAGCATCCCTCAGGAGAGGTCGCATATCACGCTGGAACCAGACCCCAAGCCAACATGTGGCACCAGAGTGTGCACAGTGGGGTCCTTCAGCAAGGTACTTAAACTCTCTGTGCCTCAGTTTCTCTTCTGTGAAATGGAATGGTAGTAAATTCCTGGCATCTGGGGTAACTGGGAGGATTAAATGAGCTAATACATACAAAGCAGTGAGAAAACACTGACATGTGACAAATGTGGTATGGATGTCAGCTATTGTTCCTACTGAGGCAGGACACACAGTGGCCTGGCGGGAGGAGCAGGGTCTGACGTTGCAGGTGTTACTGGAAGCCTTTTTCTTGCCTGACTCCCCCAGATATTTCTTCCATATCCTCACCTCGGTGGTTTTTGTGATTAAAAAAAGAAGAAGAAGAAGAAGAGATGGCAGTAGACATAATGCCTCCCGGGGTTCTGTGTCCTCATTCCCAACCATCCTCAGTCCTTATCCGGGTGGTCAGGACCACAGCTCCTGGGATGCATTCCTGTCACTCAGCTGGGCTCCAACTCCTTGGTGACCAACACAGAGCCTGGTGCCAGGTCATACTTAGAATACAGTACGTGGATGGGCTGCTTCTTGTTGCTAGATTGTCTGGGGCTGTAAGTTCTACATAAAAGAGTTTCCCATGGGAAAAAGAGTAAAATGCATAATCTTGGATCTGAATTCATCCAAGGCAATTATGGTGAAGCCACCCTCTGGCCAGTGACCAGTATGTGCCCATGGCTGGTTTAAGGGTAGAAATGTGGCCCAGCTCTGTTGGCTGTGACAGGAGAGGGAGAAGTCTCCCAAGAGGCATCTGGAGAAGATCTCTTTGCTCTAAATTTAATAAAAAAAAAAAATGCGTGGCAAGAAATCAACATGGTCTTCTACTGAGCGTTCTTGTAGAATAAACGGTCCTGACCCTGTGGCATTTACCCTACGACCGTGCAGTAAACCTACGACAAAGATGCAGGATAAAGATGGGGCTCGAAAACGCTCTAGAGGCTCTAACCAATCCACAAGCTCTCTCACCACATGTTCCTGGAGACGATACTTTCAGCTCCTTGGCTGAGCTCTCGGGGGCTGCTTTTTCTGTTACTGGACCAGTTAAGATGCATTTGGCTGATAGTCACCAAAAAACCAACTAGCCAATGATTTAAATCAGGAGATGGCAAGCTTTTTCTGAAAAGGGCTAGAACATAAATACTTGAGGCTTTGCGGGCCACATAGTCTCTGTCACAACACTCAGGCCTGTCCCTGAAGCTCAAAAACGCCACCGATGAAATGTAAACACAGGGGTAGCTGTGTGCCAATAAAACGCAATTTGCAAAACCAGGCACCAGGCTGGGTTTGACCCACACGGTTTAAACCATGAAAACATTCATCGTTTACTTAACAAAAATCCTGGGCAAGATCCCAGGGCTGGCTGGGTATGTGTGACGTGGGCACCTCTGCAGTTTCCCATTCTTCCTTCCCAGGCTCCAAGGTGGAATGGACAGGAGGCTGAGAGGGACCCCGATGTCCTCCTCACTGCCCGGCACACTGGCCTTGCATTCTATGTGCCATCCTCAGTGGCAAGGTGAGGTGCTGTCCTGCCCTCTGTTGTGAGAAATAAGCAAGTGGGGAAATGGGTGGGGATGGCTCCGGGGAGCTGACCAAGAGCGTCAGCCACATGACTTGTCAAAGAGACCCAAGGAGTAGTAAGTGAGAGAGGAGGCCAGCCTAGGAAAGGAGCCAGGGGCACCAGCCCCCGCCCCACGGCCAGGACGGCGGCTTCTATGCACCTGAAAGAAGCAGAAAACTTATTTCTGAATATTAAATATTAAGATTGAATTAAACTTCAATTAAATTAAGTTTACATTTTAACAAAATCGCAGAGACAAGAGGGACACTCAGGAAGTGATTTTAAGACACTGTCAGAAAGGAGTCTTATGATGTAATTTGTCAAATAGTTAATACTTCACAAACTGCATTCACATGCCTTTTAATTGTGTCCTCTTGAGAAGCTTGTGATGAGGTTTCGGTCCCCAGTTTACCGGTGAAACTGGCAGAGTTGGGGGTTTAAGTTCGGACCCTATCAACTCCAAGCTGAGGTCCCTCTTCTGCTCAGCACCATTAGATTGCATGGTGAGGCCAGCAGGTGGCTGAGCCTATGGCACCAGGTGCCAGGTCTGGGGGAGAGGCATAGGAGGAACTGGAGGGAGCCACAGACCTGTTCTGAGAAGATCATCTTCCTGCTCTGTTGGGCCTCTGTTCAGAGCCAGGATGGGAGATGGAGACTTCCTGGGGACCTAGAGCTCAGCTCAAGGCAGCCAGGCCCAACATTCAAAATTGGATGAGCTGTCACCCCAGATGTGCTCAGGCACAGAAGGGAGAGCCCTTGGAAGGGGCTTTGGCACAGGTTCAGTGTCAAGGGCTACGTTCCCAAGGCCCCTTTCAGCCCAGGAATTTTGAGCAAAGGGCAGTCAGGGAGGCTGAGTGGTCTGAGGAGCTGCCCAGGTGGCTGGCAGAACCTGCGAGCCAGAGGGCTGGGGCTTGCAGGAAGGGCATGGGTGGGATGAGGAGGAGAAGGCCATGCGGTCAGGGAAGCTGTGCCAGCCGCTCCTCATGGCTGAGAGACCCAGGGCAGCCAGGACAGGAGGGCAGAGATGCCACCTACATTCCACCTTCTGGTCTGTTCTGGGAGGAGGAGGCAGATGCCCCACACCTGCCCTCAGAGTGCCCCGTGAAAGGTAGAACAAGAAGGAGACGCAGAAATGACTCTCACCACACACTGATGCTCCCACAGCCACACTCACACCCATGCTCACACCCTCACATACACTCTCATGCACACGCATGCTCACACTCTCACACTCACACAGTGCTATGGGGCTGAATGTCCCACCAGATTCGTGCATTGAAGCTTAGCAGTCGATGTGATAGAATGAAGAGGTGAGGTCTTGCGGATGTCATGATGGTACCAGGGCAGAGCCCTCCTGCATGGGGTTGGAGTCCTTATAAAACAGCTGGAGGAAACAGGTTCCTTCCCCCCACAAGAGGACACAGCACCCTCCCTTCCAGGGACTGCAGCAACATGGAGCCATCTTGGAATCAGAGACCCCGACCCTCCCCAGATACCAAACCTGCCAGCCTCCAGAACTGTGAGAAACACATTTCTGTTGTTTATGAATGATTGTTTCAGGGATTTTATTACAGCTGTCTGAACGGACTAAGACACACAGCCATACATTCACATCCACACACACACACCCACACACTCACACTCATTAACACTCACATACAGCCACATGTGCCAGCAATTTTGAATATTTTGCAGATGAAAAAAACTGAGGCTGAGAAATGAAGAGGAGACTCTACGGCCACAAAGTACATAAGTCAGAGCCACACCCAGATCTGGGCAATGGACACCTGCCTGCTTCTCTCTCCTGCCCTCGGCTCCCAGCCACTGATAGTTGTCCCTAGCAGTAAGTGAAGGGTCAGGGTGGCCACCATGTCCTGGGACCTGCCACTAACAAGCTGCTGCCCTCGCATGGGCCAGAGATTGCTCATCACCTCGTGCTCCAGCGGCGCCATGGGGGCGCTCTGAGGGATGTAGATGTCAATGTCAATAGCAGTGGAGAAAAGCGGGTTGGGGTGGGGGTTCAGACCACAGGACAAGCAGCCTGTGCTGCCTCCAGGGACTGAGCTGGTCCGTGTCCTGTCAGTGCACGCCTTCTAGGAACAACTAATGAGGGGCCTTACCAACCAAGCCCAGCACAGATGGAACACTCCCCTGGGCGGGGCCCAGGCTCAGTCTGAGGCCTTCTGCTCATGGCCGGCTGCCTCACTCAGGTGTCCCGGCGGCCTGGCTCCTCTGGACAGAGTGTGCGGGAGGTGGGTCCCGTTTTTAAGCTTGATCTCCCCTGCTGAGCAGTGGGTCTCAAAGGCACATTGCCTCTGGGTCTGGAGACTCGTGAGTCAGCTTCGATCGGCATTCGGTTCCACTTCTTCCAACCCTCGCCTCCGTCCCTGGCCTTGTCTCCTAGCGGGGAGGGTGTCCCGGGCACAGAGCGTGTCCTGGCCTGCCCGTGACCCAGACCCTGGGCTGTGTTTCTGCAGGGGAGACAGAGGCCTCGGAGCCTCCTACAGCTTCTGGGCATCGTCTGGGCCAGTCAGACCACTCTGAGAGGAAGAAGGGAAATTGCCCTGATGAGAAAAGTGAAATCTTTTTGAAGTGAGGGTGGAGAAACTGGGGAATTCTAAACAGAGATAGCAGAGGCTTGTTTTCAGATTTGGAAAGAGATGGTCTCTCTGCCTGAGCGGGTTTTCCACTGGAGAGGTGGGTGTCGCCAGGGTGTGCTGGCAGGCCACCTCACAGCCAGGCAAGTCTAACTGTAGCCCAGATGGGTCAGGTGAGCCAATCAAGTCTCTACAGACCCATCCCCTTTTCTTGGGTACTTTGGAGGGCTGCTGAGGAAAACAGAACCCAGTCTAGAGCCAGAGAAATGGATTGTTTTTAATTCCCACACACTCCAAGCCAAGCCAAACCTCATGGAAGTGTTTGGAGAAAGGATTTATAAAGTTAAGCAGACTCAGTGACAGGGCCTCCAAGCATCCTGGAAAAACCTTCCCAGTTAATAGAAGTCACATGCCGAGCCTTCCCTGTGAGCAAGGCAGAGCCACGGGAGCCCCACTGTGCTCGGTCTGGATCCCACAGAGGAGCTCCCTGCTTTCTACATGCGCGCTTGTACAGACCCCTCAGATTCCCAAGGCTTTGTTCCAAGACCTGACATCTCACCTGAAATGACCCTCCTGGGGTCCCCACTGAGCTGCTGCCTAAGATCCTGCTCACAGCTGAGCCAGCCCTAGACCATCCAAATCCAATAGGCAGACCCCACAGGCAAAGCCCCCCCACGCCCCACTTTCTCACTTCACCAATTCCGTTCCTACCCCTAAGGCCCCTGCTCCACATGAATCTGACCCATTTATCCCTGGAAGATACAGCAGCCCCCCGCCCCGAATCTGCAGTTGAATGAACCGTGGTCCAAAACCAAGTGAGTATGGTACAGTCAGATATGTTGAGAGAAAGAGAAATCACATTCACAGAACTTCTGTTACAATAGACTGTCATAAATTGTTCTATTTTATTATTAGTTATTCTTAATCTCTTACTGCACCCAATTTATAAACGAAACTTCCTATTAGGTATGTATGTGCAAAGGAAACACCCCAGAGAGGTCTATAGGTGCTATCATTAGGATGTTTGTCCTGCAAACTGCATGTTGAAATTTGATCCCCAATGTTGGAGGTGGAGCCTAATGGGAGGTGCTTGGGTCATGGGGCGGATCCCTTGGGAATAGATTACAGCCCTTCCCTGAGAGTGAGTTCTTGCTCTGTTCCCTTGTGAGCTGGCTGCTAAAAAGAACCTGGCACCTGCCCTCTCTCCCTTGCGTCCTCTCTGGGGCGTGACTTAAGCACTTGCAGGCTTCCTTTACCTTCTGCTGAGAGAGGAAGCAGCCTGTGGTCCTTGCCAGATGCTGATCCCCAATCCTGACAATTTCTAGCCATCAGAATCATGAGCCAAAGAGGCCACTTTCCTTTATAAATTACCAACCTTCTATATTCCTTTAAAGCAACACAAACAGCCAGTAGGGGTCGGTACTATCTGAGGTTCCAGGCATCCACGCGGTGGGGGTGTAGTCTTGGAACATATCCCCCTGGAAAGGGAGTTTTACTGTATTAAGCCTTCCTTTGTCACCTCCTCAGATAACTCTTTTCAGGGGAACTTTCTCAATTTTTGCCTTATTTCTACATATATGAATTGGAGCCCACTCTGAGGCACTGTGAGGTTATCACCATCGATTAACAGAGCTTCTCTCCTGGAAGAGTCGCTGGGGAATTCTGCCTGGTCACATCAGGAAATGTCTGCCGACAGGAAGAGGATGGACAGCTATTAAAGCTCAAGAGAAGTCAGAAAGGAGATCATGTCTGCGCTGGGGGCTGGAGGGAAGTGTAATGAGAATTCAGACCTGAGCAAAGATGGAGGCGTCATTAGAGAGGAGACGGAGCAAATCCTGCAATCAAAGCAGAGGCCAGGCTGGAATCCAGAGGTGCTCACGAGAAGGTGGCATCGGTGCTGGGAGGAGTCGGAGCTGTTCTCCAGACTCTGCTCCCCAACCGAGGTCACGGTCCTGCCTCCACAAGGCGTTCATTCCTTGATGCTGAGTGGCCTGCAGGTTCCTTGACATTCATCTTTCTACCAGGCACCTAGAGTCATTCTTGGACCTTGATCTGGTGAATAAACAGGAACCATCTTTCTTCTTACAAGCATCCATCAAGGGATCTGAGCAGAGGAACGATGTGGTCAGGTGGCAGCTTTAGGGAAATATCTTCACCATCAGATGAGAGAGAGGCTGGAAGGGGACAAGGAAGGCAGGAGGTGGGTTAGGAGCCATTTGTGATAATCCCCTCAGCCTGGCCCCTCTAGCACTGAAGTGCTGCTCACCCCCACTCCCCTCCATCTGAAGACCCGATTGCAAGCCCAGTCTCAGTGGCCCAGCTGTGGCCACCTGCCCTGAGCTCCCTTGAGCTGGCCTGGACCTTCTCATCCTGCTTTGAGTCTGGTCCTCAGGCCTGGCCGTCACTGCTTCCATTCAGGCCACAGGTGTTACTGCACACTGAGCCCCAGGGGGCGCTCCCCTTGTGCTTTTGTTGGCACTCCTGGTGACAGAGGTGGCTGGCCACTTGTCAGGTCCTAGGAGAGTCTCTGTGCTCCCTCCTTCGCAGCAGAAGTGGCACCTCCTCCTTAGGAGGCAAACCTGCCCATGGGAGGGGTACAGGAGCCCTGAGGCAACCTCTTTAGCTTGGTTGTAGAGGCCCAGTCTTCCTATACTGGGAGCTCATAGATTGTAAAAAGGTGATGGAACGGGCTTGGACAGGACCTATTTGCAGCCCTCCTAAGAAGTGCCTGGGCCTTTCTGACTTGGCATCCCTGGTCCTTATCAGGCCCACGTGTGGTAGGATGGAGAAGTCTCCTGCCAAGGGACCTTGCTTTGCTTCCAACTTCCCCTGCCTGGGCTTAAGTAGGGAAATACCTGGTTCTGTGAAAAGCAGCTGTAATAAAGGTAGAGCTTCCCATACACACGACTCACCCAGCCTCCAGCCCCTCAGGAAATGCCATTGGTAAGGACACACAGGTGGATCAAGGCAGCCAGGCTGGGTTCTTGCCCCTTTGTGCAGAACTCTGACTTTCAGGTACTGCCCTCTCCTGGGCATCCCCTTTGCTGCTAGAGTTAGTGGCCTCTGTGCAGACCAGAGGCAGCTTCCGCAGGTGGCACTCTGCAAAAGGCTCGCTTTCCATTCTTCAGCCCTCTTTTCATCTGGCTGCTGCCACTGCATTCCCTACCTTCTTATTCACCCCTTCCTTAGTGCCCATCTGTTTGTCCCTGTTTTTCCTGCCCCACTGCTTACACCCCAGGCCCCCAGCAATGCTGGTTGGCTTCCTGGTGGTCCGAGTCCAAAGAGATTGCCCACTCCCTAGGAAAGGGAGTCTCCTCTTTGCTTATCCAGACCTGCAGATGAGTGAAAGGCCACAGAGAAGACAATGTGGTTTGCAAACTAAGAAAAGAGGAGGTTGACCCCTGTATTAAATATACTGACTCTTAAAAACTGCTCCTATTTAGAAGCAAAAAAGGAACTATTGAAGGATCCTTATTACTCCCTGAGAAATATTGCTGTCTCCCATTATTTCTCTGAAAAAAAAAAAAAAAAACTCTTTGGTAAAGGGTTTCCAAGCAAATGTTATTCGGGAGCTTGGACTTCACCTGTTAAAGAGTGGACCGCCATCAGGAAGCATGGCTTGCAAGCCAGAGAGGCAGGTGATGGCGCCGGAGCCCCATGGTGACATTCATGGAAGCAGCACCCTCCCCACCTGGGGATGGGTTCTCCCGAGCAGGTGGATACTCCACAGCAGGGGCTGGCAGTTTAGTTTCCTAACCATGTTTTTGATGGGACAGAGTCCAAGTTTCGGAGGCAGAATCCCGACTCTGCCAGTAGGAAGGTTTGGACAGCCCTGAGAGAAGCCTCAGGAAAAGTTGATCTTCCTGGAATAAAATCGTTTTCCTGCATGTGTCCCTGAGTATCCAAGGGCCCCACTGCTCCTGGCAGATTTCTGAGCAGGAGTGACTACTCTTTAGAAATAATTGATGACGTGTAGCAACTGGCTCCCAGCCTCGACACAAGAGCGGGAGGAAGGAGCAGAAGCACAACTCCATTGAAGTCATCTTCACATGCACTGCAGTGTGGGAAGGTCGTGTGATAAAGCCTGGCTAATGTTAAATCTCTTTAAGGATTAGAGGGTTGATTCATTAATAATTACCTGCAGTACTATTTGCAATTCTGTTGCCCAAGAGAACACTTTTTTAGGGCAGCTTTCTTTTCGTGGCTGTTAAGAAATTATTAATAATTGTGATTTGATGAGAAATTATTAACAACTTCTTAATGGAAGTGGAGAAAAAGCTGACCTAATAAAGTCATTGTCTTGAGCAACAGAATTGAGAATGGCCCTGTAGTTAATTATTCTTAAAGTCAGTTATAGAGATAGAGTACTCACTTTTTCATTAAGTAAAAGACATATTACAGAATAAACACCCAAGCAATAGGATTTTGAATCATATACCCAGGATTTTTAAATACTTTATTGTTGCTCCCATAAATTCCTCAACTCCCAAAATTTATGCTGGGAAAATTAATCCTTCCTATCTTGCTTTCTTAGGACTCCAGAATTCTCTTCCTTTCTGCCCTCAAAAGGAGGCGATCCGCCACATTTCCAAACACTAGCTTCCCCTCTCGGAATCTCTGCCTTGATGGTTCTATCCTATCTGAAATATAACCGTGGATGAACTTACTTCACCATCTCACTAAATTATTATTCCCTGAGGGGCACTAGGCCTGGGACATCAGACTTTGTGTTAAACACCGTGTGATTTGTCCACAACACACACTTGGTAAATGTGTCTGAAATGACTACTCAAGCCCCAAATCAAAATGTGGTCACTCCCATGGTGTGCAATGGAAAACTGGCCTTCAAAGAAGCTACACTGAGCATCCAGGACCTGGGTACCGCAGCCCCCAACTGGAATCTTAATTTTGGTTCTTATCCAAACTATAAGGCTAGGAAGCGTTGGCTTCTCCCCTAAAGAAGCTGCATTTCCCACTCATTGCCATGCCCCTCTCATTGGAAGGAGAACCCACATTTTTCCCCTGAATCCAAAGTCTTAGTGTGGAAGCGGTGCTGTTCTCTAACCTTCACCCGTGACCTGTCCTCTCTGTCAGCTGCTCCTCCCTAAACCAACAGATATCTTGAGAGCTCATGTTTTCATGTTCCTGTGGGAAGTTTTTAGGACAAACAAATTTGGGAGATGTGGGATGTGGAGGACAGACAAAGGCTAGACTGAAGGTCAGTATGACTATAATATCAAATAAAGAAAGAGGCACTTGGTTCTTTGATTTTATTTTATTTTTACACAGGGAATTGTTTGTTTTTTTTTGTTTTTGTTTTTGTTTTTGAGACAGGGTCTCTGTCACCCAGACTGGAATGCAATGGTGCCACCATAGCTCACGGCTCAAGCAGATCCTCCCACCTCAGACTCCACAGGATCTGGAACTGCAAGACCCTTGCCACCACGCCCGGCGGATTTTGTCATTTTTGTAGAGAAGGGGTTTCACCATGTTGCTTAGGCTGGTCTCGAACTCCTGAGCTCAAGCAATCCGCCCGCCTTGGCCTCACCAAGTGCTGGGATTACAAGTGTGAGCCACCTTGCCTGGCCGCAGTTTTTTTTTTAAGCATGAAGAAAGAAATGTATTTCATCTGCTATCTGGCTCCATGTGCTGTAACTAGAGACAAAACAATCCTTGAAGGAAACTGAAAACTTACTTTCAGATGTTCTTCTGGGATATATCACTTGGCTAGGTGATGACTCAGGCAAGCATAGAGGGTGTGACAATGCCAGTTTTCATTAGAAATCAGATATAAGATGAGAAGCAAAATGTATAGGGATGCTTCTACTAAAAGAGATCAGAAGGAAGATGGAAGCAGTGGCACACGTAAGACAAGTTAGCAGAGGAGGAGGAAGGTGATGTGGAGGGAAATGAGGTTAAAAAGATTAGCTGAAGAACATACATGGGCAAAGGAATTTAAAGACAGGCTGTATTTTGACTAAGCAGGTTTAGTCAGACAACAAAGACAAAACTTCCCTCAAAACTAATTTCAGTAAACATAATTCTTCATTATAGTTTTTAAATTTACATATGATAGTTGTGCATGTTTTGGGGGTACATGTGAGATTTTAATATCTGTATACAGTGTGTCATGATCAAGTCAGGGTGATTGGGGTATCTCTCAGCTCAGACGTTTATCTTTTCTTTGTGATGGGAACATTATAATTCTTCTCTTCTAGTCATTTTGAAAGTTATAATAAATAATTGCTAACTATAATTTCCCTATTGTACTATCACATACAATGAACATAATTCTTCATGGCTGACATCAGAGCTTAGAAGTTTTCAAAATGGGAGAACACGTTTTGATCAAATATACTCATTCCTAACTTGTGAACTGACCACCACAATCAAAACAGATTTGAGCAGCAGTCGGAGAGATGACACAGTGGAAACCACAAAGGAAGTGACTAGCAGGAAGGTGGAGGGCTGGGGAAACCCCCAGGAGGCCCGGAGCCAGCCCTCAAGCTCGAGCCACAGCCAAGCACACTACAGCCAGCCACCCGGTTGCTGGAGGCACCAAAGCCTTGTACGAAAGAGGTCCAGTTCTGATGCCCACACCATCCACAAATGTTAATTCTTCTCAGTGAACCCCCAAGCAAACTCGTGAGCAATAAAGGAAACCTTCAATTAAAAATGTTAAGCATTCTTGAACCTCCCCTCTGCAAATTCTTCTTTGTCTTATGGGAAAGTTTTGAGTTACAGATTGTCAACATGAGGGATGGATTCAAATTATTCAGCTAAATTTCAAAAATGCTCAACCTAGAAATCAAGTTTGAAATGAGTATGGATCTAGAAGAAGCTGACAAAACAATTCCAGGACATTTAGAGGGACAAAAATGTATTTCTTCTCACAGCCCTACGCTATTCCATGTTTTTGTTCTAAGTGGCCTGCTGTACTTATATAAAACAAAAAGATCACCCAAACTTCTAATATTCTAGGGCCTATGTAATCAGCGGGAAGAGTGAATTTTCTTTTCTTCCTGTGGACCAAGAAGAGTCTCAGACACCCAACTTAGGCCTCACCAGACTGTTTTTAGTCTGATGATGAGCCTCTACTAAACCCAGAATTTCTTTGTCCCAAAGAAGAGTCATGTGTGTTTAACGGACATAAAATCTGTGCTAAGTGGGAGTCCTGGGCCTGCCTTCTGTGATCTGTGCGTGGTGAGAGGGAATCCTGCATAGTCCATCTGTTGCAGAAGAAGCTTTCAGAGAGGGAGAGAGGCCAGCCAGAGACAGAAGCTGGTCCTCTCACATCTCTCTAAATGAACCTGGTTTCTGCTTTCCTGTGCTGCTCCCAGAACCATTCAGATCTCCTCTTACCCTCTATTTTGCTATTAACTTCTAGAAACAAGGCCCACTTGGGTCTGCCTAATAGAGAATTCCCCGAACTAGAGCCAGGTCTATATTAGTGAGTTTATGGTGATTTTCTTTGTCCTCTTTATAAATGAAAAAACAAAATGTAATTACAGTAAGAGTTGTGTTTTTTTAAATTGAGCTCTTAATAAGTACCATGAACTAGTCTCATTTTTACAAGCATTACCTTATTTGAACTTCACAGACAACCTGATGTCAAACGCACACTCTGAATGAAGAGACCCCCCAAACAGGCTTTGTGTGAGCAACATGGCTGTTCATTCGCCTGGGCGCAGGTGGGCTGAGTACGAAAAGAGAGTCAGTGGAGGATGCAGGAATAGGAATTGGTTTTATAGGTTTGGGGTAAACAGTGGAAAGTTACAGAAGTTACAGTTCAGGGTGGTTTTTTGCAAGCTGGGGGGGGTTACAGGTTTGCAAGATAGGAGGGAGTTGTAGGGTCTGGAGTCACGAGGTGGGCCAAGGTCGGTTACAACGCCCAATAGCCTTGTCAGTGGAGGCCAGAAGAAGAAACAAAGAAGAATGTCTCAGGTTAGTTAGGGCTTTTCATAGTCGTCCAGTTATTTCTGGTTTTCTAATTCCAGAAGGCCCTCCAGAGTTGTATGTGTGGGCCACAGAGGTTACCATGCCACCAACGACGAGGTCAGACCTTACACCTGAGTGGTTATGAGCTGGGTACTGTTTCTTTTATTAATCTATAAATGAGGGAACTGAAGCTCAGAGAGGCTTATTTAATCCCCCAAGGCCACACAGCTAGTAAGTGATGAAGCTCAGATTGCAGCTGCTCAGTCTGACTCCAAAGTCTCACTCCTCTCCCTCATTCTCTACCTGCCCACCTTAACCACCATGGTAGGTTAGTTATCTAAAGCTACAAACAGGAGTTTTAACATTTATTTTTGCTCATGTGAAAAATAAAACCCAGGAAATCGGAGCTGTAAAAGTATCAGACCCACCCTTGGATTGTTCTGCAAAATCAATGCAGAGAAAGCAGAAAGGCTTTCATTGAACCATATAGATAAAAATTAAAGACCCAACGGAGCAAAACTTCCCTAGTGCTGGGGAAGAGAGGGGATCAGGGAAGTCGAAGTGGAGACTGGCAGCCTCTGCAGGCTCCCACTCAAGTGCAGGGCGGCAGCACCGTAGCTGCGGATCCCGGGCGCTCCTCTTCCTGCCCCACACCTGAGCCCACCTCCTCCTCTCCTGCTTGCCTCTTAGCATTCAAGCTGAGGCCTCCCAACCACATCCCAGAGGGCAAGTGGCAGGCAGGCAGTTAAGGAGCTGAGCAGCCAATTAGGCTTGCTGCTCCGTTCCCAGAAGCCCCACCAACCACTTCTGTAGACCTGCCCGTGGCCAGGACCTTGTCACAAAGCTACCCCTGGATGGGGCGCCGGCCTCTTACAGCTGCCCACCCTGCTCAGGTGTCAGGCAGGGCTCAGCAGCAAAGAGCCAAGTCTTTCTGAAAGCAGAAAGGGAGTGCTCACAGGGAATTACATGACTCGCGGAATCATCAGGAGGCGGGTTCGCTTCCCAAAGCCACAGGGCTGGATGCGGAAGGACCTGCCTTCTGCTGCAATCACGGAAGGCCTGGTCACACCAGGAGGCCAGGGCTACAACTGTAGTGCTTTTTCTAGGAGCTCTGCCCCCACATGGGTGTGGCCCTCCCTGCCTCTGTCTCTCAGCTTAACCCAGCCTCAAATTCATCTCATGACAGAGAGATGTGACAAATCTGATGGGCAAAGGCGCTGGGAAGTGCAGGCTTGCTTTCCAGCTAGTGCAGAACTGCAGGTGCAGAAGAGGAAGCCGAAGCGGATGCCACGTATGCCCATCAGCCACAAGCTAGCAAAGGAAGCAGAGTTCTATTTGCAGGAGTCTTTGGCTTCTGAGCTGCTGGAGGTGGGGGAAGGGAAAGGGGAGGGCAGTGGGGTAAAAACAACCCTTCTTGCTTTCCTGTGTAGAGGACTGGGGATGTGATTGGTGAGCCCATCATCTGGGGAGAGGCAAGAAGGGGAAAAGGGGAAGAAAAACTTCAAAAGAAACATGGCAGCCAGGCGCTTTGAGAGGCCAAGGCGGGCGGATCACCTAAGGTTGGAAGTTCGAGACCAGCCTGACCAACATGAAGAAACTCTGTCTCTACTAAAAAAAAAAAAAAAATACAAAGATTAGCTAGGCGTGGTGGCGCATGCCTGTAGTCCCAGCTACTTGGGAAGCTAAAGCAGGAGAATCACTTGAACCCAGGAGGCGGAGGTTGCTGTGAGCCAGATTGCACCACTACACTCCAGCCTGGGCAATAAAAGTGAAACTCCATCTCAAAAAAAAACGAAATGAAAAAAGAAAGAAAGAGAGAGAGAAAGAAAGAAACGAAAGAAAGAGAAAGAAAGAAAGAAAGAAAGAGAAAAGAAAGAAAGAAAAAGAAAGAAAGAAAGAGAAAGAAAGCAGGCCACGAAGGGTTCCTGTCTTGGAGAAGAAGGGGTCATTCTCACCACAACACTCGCCCTATTGCTCCACAGAGCTGGAGCAACTGACCTCTCTTGTGCACACCAGGGAGTGGGAGGAACAGTGGGGTGAGGACACAGGCCTGCCTTGAAGAGTTCACAGCCTAATGAGAAAGCTACAGCTGAGGAGCACAAGGACAGGATGAAACAGGCAGGATCCTTACAGCGCTACAGACTGGTAAGCTGAGGCCTGGGGTGACCACCTGCCTGGCATCCTCTTTGCTGACCTCCACCCCGCAGCAGGCTACTTCCACAGTGATCCAGGCTTCAGAGCATCTCAGGTTCCAGAGAGGCTCAAAACACACCAACTCAAAGAAAGGCTATTTTACTGGAAATGTTCATGAAAATCTATTCCATTACTATTTAGATTTTTGAGGCACAATAGAGGGTGAAGTTTAACGTGCTGTGAAACTTTTCTCAAGCCTCTTTCTCCAGCTTTCTCACTGATTTTCCAAAACTTCTCTCTTACTCTCCGCTCCCACCAAAGCCTTGCCTCCTGGTAGCCATGTGGGTGCCTGATTTTCTTCTTTGCTTCTTTTATTTAACCTCTACTCTTAATTCTCTCCTGCAAGGAATCTCTGATTCTTCTGCGGTAATTCCCAGCTATCTCCCCAACACCTTTCTTCTTGATTCTTCATTTCTCTCTCTCTCCCTTGCCCTGATTATAGATTGTAAAAGCCCAGAAGTGGAGCTGGCCAAGATAGAATCCACTTTGGTTGTGAAGGGCAGAGAGCTTACGAAGGCTCCTACTGCAAACGGTCGTGGTCTCTGTTCACTCCCATAGCAAAGAGAGGAAAACATGCATCTCATTGTCTCAGGCAGGTGGCGTGGCGTTCATAACTTTTCTGAAGAGCTCTCCATAAATGTCTGAATCTCTGCAAATGTGACCCCCTCCCTCCTCCCCATCTCTGCCCTTGAACACTTGGAAGACCTTTAGAACACGTCATCACTTGCCTAGGTTCATGGCAAAAGCAGAAATAAGTTAGAAACACCTGGCTCTTAGCCTCTCCACCTTCACCCCTGGCTGCTTCTGCTGTCAAACTCCTCTGAGTTTTTAAGTACAAAATGTGACGCTTTCTGGTGTTGATCAAGCTGGAAAGCAGCAGGTGCCCATACCTTAGACTACTCCTGGCCTCAACAGCAGTTAATTAAATATTCAGAGTTAATTGAATCTGTTTACCACTACTCTGCACCTTAGCACAGCATTAGTTAATCCCCTGTTTGGAGATCAAACCCAGGAAACATTTAAATATGGTCTCCTGCCCAGTGTGGCAAACAAATCATTTCCATCATGGAAAAAAACCAGAGAGGAAAACAATAGTGCATTGAAAGCAGTTATGCAACACAATCCCCAGTGATCAAAGTCCTCTGGTTTTCAATTAACACAGGACATTCAGAGGAAGAGGGCTGCCTGCTTATTGATTAGTTGATTGTTTATGATGAAGAAACCTCATCTTTTCTCTATATTCTACTACTGGCTGGGGGCCTGGGAAGTGAAAATTGCCACTAGTACCATCCTGCAAAGCAGAGAACATTCCATTTGCTCCTCCTCGCTTCCTGGGTGCCAGCACCCCCACCTTACCCGAGCTAGACCCTAAGGAACCTCTAGTTTCTCCTCCCCCTCATCTCCTTGTGTAATTTCTGCACAGATGACATCACATTTACCTGAGCTCTGCCTCTTGCATCTCTGCTCTTTTTGACTCCTGTCTCTTCGTTGGTCCTTTCTCACCTAGGCAGTAACTGCAGCTTCCATCCTTGTCTCTTTCCAGTTAACCTCTGTGACCACTAATGCGATCCATCTTTCTACTTGTTAGATTGGGTTCTAGCTGTCCTTTGACACAAGCCTTCCTTTGAGATGTGATTGAAAGTGATGTCTGTTACTTCTGGCAGAGCCCCAAGGGACTATACTTGGTTTGCCACGATCCTTTTTCCATCTGCCCCTGTGGCTGACCACGTTCCTGATGAGGCTGCCACATGAGCCTGAGGAACAGAGTGGTACAGCCCCGCAAGGTCCACATAGCACAAGTGATCTACAATACTTTATTTCAGTAAAGCCACCCACATGTTGGAGCTCTAAGCCTTGAGTGAGTCAGCAGGTGGAGAACAGCTCTGGTTATTTCCTTCTTTAGAGAATATCATTACTTTCTCAAGCTAATGCATGAATTAGAATCTAAATCTAAATTTAAATCTAGGTCAGGCACAGTGGCTCATGCTTGTAATCCCAGCACTTTGGGAGGCCAAGGTGGGAGGATTGCTTGAGCACAGGAGCTCGAGACCAGCCTGGGCAACACAGGAAGACACCATTTCTATTACATAAATAAATAGATAATCTAAAAGATAAAACAGGAAGCCTAAGAGGCAGTGTTATATAACAGTAATTGTTGTTTAATGACTGGTCTTTGTCCCAGGCTCCTGGGAGGGCAACTCTAAATCCTTGGCATTTCCCTCGTAGTAGGAGTGTCTTTGTTTTTCAAGAGGCCCTGGATTGGATCACACCTGACCTGACTTTATGCTAATGAAGTAGTCCATGATGGTTCCTAGATCGCCTCAGTATGGGGATGGTCATGCTAGAAAGACCAGCCATGTGATAAGAGGGCTGGGACTTTGAGACGTGGAATATAAGTCTCTGCTCACCACAACCTCCGCCTCCTGGATTCAAGCGATTCTCCTACCTCAGCCTCCTGAGCAGCTGGAATTATAGGCATGTGCCACCAAGCCCAGCTAAGTTTTTGTATTTTTAGTAGACACGGGGTTTCTCCATGTTGGTCAGGCTGGTCTCGAACTCCCGACCTCAGGTGATCCACCCACTTCGGCCTTCCAAAGTGCTGGGATTACAGGTGTGAGCCATTGTGCCTGGCCCTGCCTGCCTTTTGGAGAAAGCTGGTATATACGTTGATCAGGCTGAACCAAGCACCACTGACTGGGCAGCATCAGCACAGCTTATTTCCTCGCAGTCTGGAGGTGGGAAGTCTGAGATGCCGGTGTCAGCAGGCTCGTGGCTTATAGAGGGCCGTCTTCGGTGTCCTCACAGGGTCTTCCCCATGTGTGTCTGTGTCCTCATTTTCTCTAATTGCAAAGACTCTGGTCAGATTGGATGAAGGCCCACTTTACCTCTTTGAAGACACTATCTCTAATAAATACGTTCTGAGGTGCTGGGGTTAGGATGTGTAAATTCCAGGAGATATAACTGAGCCTGCACACCAGGCCCTAACTTGAGCCTCAGGGAGAGTCCCTATGTGACTCAGAACTGCTCAAGGGCGTGGGGGTCAGGAACTGGGGGGCACTCAGGAGTGGACCTGCTCACTCCCTCAGGGGTCCCACTCCCCGCTTGCCAGCCTTCCTTCCCATGGGCGCTGACTTCAGACAAACAGGGCTTGACTCCTGGCTCTGTCTCTGGGACTGGACGTGAGTGGGGCTACTTCATCTCCCTGGGCCTCGATTTCCTCATCCATGAAATGAGGGAGATGCCCTCTATCTTAGTGAGCCCCAGAGAAGATACTGGTGTGAAGACCCAGCCGGGGTAAGTGTGCACCACAGCCCGCTCCTTCTTCCCCCAGGGCGACTTCCGAGCCTGCGAATGCCGGCTCATGATGTTTGGGGACCCCTCCAAATGTTTACGCGGGATTTGGATAACCTACAATTCTTGACTTAAGCTTCATTAGGCTTTTAACCTCCCGGGGGTGCAGAGCTCATGTCTGACTTTCTTTGTACTCCACCGAGCAGGGCCAGGGCAGAAATGCTCCTCTGCTTGTGGACTCTGGTCCCTGCACTTCAGTCGCCTTGTCACCAGGCATTATCTCAGCAGCCACAGACACCTCAGGGAAATCCGCCCTTAACCCCGAGCCAGGAGGGTCCTGCCCCAGACTTTCCCACAGGGCCATTACCTCCCTGGAAGCACGTGCTGCTCAGTGGGCTGAGGCCCTGGGCCCTTATCTAATCAACACACAGCCATATTTAAATTCAGCGTATTTACATAACCCTTCCCTCTCGCCTGCCACTGTCTCTAGCTGCTCCCTGGGCACAAAGCTCCGCTTTCACTTAATTAACTGTGCAGTCTGGTGACCCAGGTAACCAGCCATCCATTTGTGTTGGCAGCATTTGAAGGTGAAGGGCAGGTAACCCTGAGCCCTGCCAGTGGCTCCGCTGACAGAGCTGGGCATCCTGGGCCATTTCCTCCAGTGATACACCCAGAGCAAGCGTTCCTCTAGGAACACAAAACCACTCTGTGTCCAGAATCACAGGATAAGACATCTTGCAGCAGTTCACTTTCCTCTGAGGACACAATGCAGGACAAGCAGGGCACCAGTCCCTCCTGATGGCATCTTCCCCACACGCTCTCCATGGAGCAGCAGCAGATGACAACCTTCACCACGCGCAAACGCCAGGCCAAGCCCTTTCCACATGGTGCACAGTGGCTCACATACTGTGTGGTGCATCACGGAGCATCTCACAGAGGGTATCACACGGAGTATCACAGAGTAGCTCACACACAGCATCACACACAGTATCATGGAACATCTCACACAGGGTGTTGCACGGAGTATCACAGAGTATCTCACGCACGGCATCACACAGTGTATCACCACCCCTACGAAGTCTTATATCATAGGCCCCTCCCATACTGCGGGCACTCCCGGGAACTCCTCGGGAGTGGGGAGAGATTGAGCTAGGATGACAGCTACAAGCTCTAGGAAAAAAAAAATCACTCAGGATATTTCAACCTGGGTAAATAAAAAATGCCCTGTCAGCTTATTCTCCCCAGTTCACCCTTTCTCACCAGGTTATCACGTGTGAATAAAGGACTGGAATGCAGTCCCTCTGAAGCCACAGTGGAAGGGACCCTAGACCGTGATCCTGACCACCCCCACAGCCATAAAGGTAGAGGGAGTCCCAGCCTGAATCCACCACAGCTGCATGCAACCTGCATCAGCTGAAACTTGGGAAGCTAGACCAGACCCAGACAACGACTGCACAGTCACCTTGAGAAGGACAACAAGCCCTGCTCCAGCCACATGCCAGAGGCTGGCTGGTCCACGCACGGCCGAAGCATGAGGAAACTCGTCATGGGACTTATTCTTCTTAGACTTTGGACTTGTACAGTAGGGACATTAACTGATTTTGGAGAATGCTCGCAGCATGTGCACCAAGTTACTGAGGCAGGACAGAAAGTTACTGCCATTCTTTTGTCCTACAGTTATTATGAATGTGCAGGGACACAGAAGGGAGCCTGTTTATATAACGGTACTCAGTATAAGGTGTGTAATCCAGGGGATGGACAGCCCGATGTCTGCTATGACCCATCAGAGCCCCCTATGTATATGACTTTTGAAATTAAACTCCTAACAGGGCAATGGAACAGCCCTACTAAGTTAATAGCTAAAACAGAGGAGAAGGGGGAAGCCCAAAACAGGTCACTCTAAGGTTTGATGCCTGTACAGCCATAAATGCCTATCATTCCAGTGCAGGAGGGGCTGTGGTTCCCTCGGATGGAAACAAAGTTATGCAAAAGAGCATATGTACAACTGCCTAAAAGATGGACAGGTAGCTGTGTCATAGGCATCATTAAGCCTGCCTTTTTCCTATTGTCTGCCAAGACAGGTGGGCTGTTAGAACATCAGTCTACTCTGCCTGGGAGAAGAGAAGTCTAAAGATAGGTGAATGGGAAGATAATGTGTGGCCACAGGAAGAATTATTAAGTCTTATGGGCTGGCCACATGGGGACACCAGACTCCTATCTATATGCTCAATCAGATCATCTGGTTGCAGGTTGCCTTGGAAATACTTGTTAATGAAACGGGCAAAGCTCTGTCCATTTGGCCCAACAAGAAACTCAAATGAGAAATGGGATTTATCAGAACCAGTTGGTCTTAGATTATTTGCTAGCAGCTGAAGGAGGAGTCTGTAGAAAATTCAGTCTAACCAACTGCTGCCCACGCATAGATGACCAGGGTCAAGCAGTTGAGGATATTGTAAGAGATATGACCAAACTGGCGCACGTGCTTGTGCAGGTATGGCACGGATTTAACCCTGAGTCCTTGTGTGGAGGTTGGTTCTAATCCTTAGGAGGATTCAAGACTCTCATCACAAGTGTTGTAATAACAACAGGTGTTTGCTTGCTACTCCCTGGTTTGCTTCCCCTGTTCTTTGGGATGATTAGAGAAATTCTTCACTGCTGTAATAGACACATCACAAATATATGCATCATTATCAGTTTCTTCAGAGGATCATGAGAATGAGAGTGACAGTGAGAACTCTCGCTAATATTATAGGTGAGATTCTCAAAGGGTGGGGTGAGGGAGGAGACCCTTAATCACCCTTAAGCATCTAAGACCATCCCCACCTTGACTTCCACACTGCATTTCAATAGAAGTAACAGCTGGCAGACCGGGCACCACCTTAATCGCCCTCCTATAGATGGCAGGCATGGTGTGGAGGCATCTTTCCGGAAGGCACTGTTTTTACTTGAACAAGATCAAACCCCCACCTAGTCACTATACCCCACGCCTACTCCATGGCCCAAGACCCTTTCACATGTAAATTCTAGAGTTGTAAGCCCAGAAACGTTTCACATGTAATTTCTAAAGTTATAAGCCTTTAAAAGGGCAGGGACTTTGTGAGCTCGAGTTTGGCTGTTAGGCAACTACGTCGCCTTGCTCCCAGTCGAATAAATCACCCCTTCCTTCCAAGTCTGGTGTTTGAGAGGTCTATTTCACTGCCTTTCCTGCTTCGATTAACTGGTTTAACAAGAAAAGCTTTCTGGCCGGGCACAGTGGCTCATGCCTGTAATCCCAACATTTTGGAAGGCTGAGGTGGGAGGATTGCTTGAGGCCAGGAGTTTGAGACAACTCTGGGCAACAGAGCAACAACCCGTCTCTACAAAAATAAAAAGAAAGTTGGAGGGAGGGAGGCCAATGGGCAGGGTTTGGCAGTGGGTCTCCGGCTGAGCGCCTGGGTCAGCTGCCTGCTAGAGGGGCTGGCGGTGAGGGAGGAGGACTGAGTCCAAGGGTTGGTCTCTGGGTCCTCCCCCACCCACTCCACCAGAGCAACCCTACATACATTGTTTTCTGTGTTAAGATACTGTGTGACCCCCCAAATGTACGACCCCTTCTGTCATCCTTTCCCAGTTGTCTAGTCCCAAGTAACACTCTAAGAGCCGAAGGCCGAGTCCAGGTTTATTGGGATCTACGGGCAAC
>CAUYLG010064616.1:0-13935 GCA_963573385.1 Cacajao melanocephalus
CTGTTAGTCTGTTATTGGTGTATAGGAATGCTTGTGATTTCTGCTGAATACTGAGACTTTGCTGAAGTTGCTTATCAGTTTAAGGAGATTTTGGGCTGAGATGAAGGGGTCTTCTAAATATACAATCATGTCATCTGCAAAGAGAGAAAATTTGACTTCCTCCTTTCCTAATTCAATACCCCCTTTTTTTTTCTCTTACCTCATTGCTCTAGCTAGAGCTTCAAATACTATATTGAGTAGGAGTGCTGAGAGAGGGCATCCTTGTCTAGTGCCCAATTTCAAAGGGAATGCTTCCAGCTTTTGCCTCAGTATGATATTGGCTGTAGGTTTGTCATAAATAGCTTTTATTATTTTAAGATATGTTCCTTCGTTTTTTAAAAATAATTTTTGTCTCTTTATTGATGTTCTGTGTGCTAATTGTCCTCCTAGTTTCCTTTAATTCATTAAACATGGTTCTGTGAGCATATTTTTTCGTCTTTGTCTGCTATGTGCAACATCTGAGTCCCTCAGAAATAGTTTTTGTTGACTGCTATTACCCCCCCCATATATGGATTACATATTCTTTTTATTCTCATGTCTAATATTTTTAAGGGAAACTAAACATTTTAGATATTACCTCTGTATCAGCATTGTTTAGTGGTCAGTTAATGGTTGTTCAGAAATTGCAGTTAAAATCTTTAACCAGTAAGACTAAGTTTCTAGCCTTTGTCAGTGGATCTGCATGTGGGATGGGAAACAAATTCAAAGTTCAGGGTTTTATAAGCCTGTCTCACTCTTACTTTCTGTGTGGACAAGGCCTCATATTCTTCCAAGGACAAGTGCGTATCTAGGATCCACTTTACCTTTCCTAAGCAAGTGTGCAGTTTTTAAATATGTGTAGTCTGCCAAACCCCCAGTGATAAGTGAGAACTTTTCAAGGCCTACTTTGGCTATCTCATTACCTATATATCCCTATTGAACTTCTTGCTGGCCTTCTGGCCTGTGGCTCTCTACAGCCATTATGGAGACTTTAGACTAGCTGTGATATTGGCCTTTCTTGATTACTTGCCACAGATGTTGCTATTGTTTTCAGCAATGCCACTGGATATGGGTTTTATTGTGATTTTCTACAAATGATAGCACCCTCCATCAGTGGAGATTTCAGTTCTTAGGGCTTCCACTGCACATTTAAAATGACCATGCCACAAAACTGGTGGAAGGAATGGGAATGACCCCAGGTTAAAATGCCATAAATTCCTACCATTCCTACTCAAGGTTCAATAGTTTTTCTTGAATTAATACTTCTCAATTTGTTGTACGATTTTGTCGGTTTCCAGAGTCATGAAGGGGTTGTTTTTGACAACTTTGTCTAGTTTATTTTTGCATTTTGAATAATTTCACTGAACTTCTCACTCAGTCATTCCTATGTCCCCTGTGTTCATTTTAGGCATCTATTATGGGTGATTTATTTTTTTCCAGTTGGATAGCTTGTTCTGTTTTATTTCATAATTTGAGATAAATAGACATTTGGGATTTCAAGTTCTTAGTTTAATACTTGTACTGCACAAGAAGTATGGGCAAAATTGCTTTTATTTCTATTCCTAATGCAGTCATTATGTTCAGATGTAACTGCCAGTCATTCAGGAAGTAAAATGCTCTAGCCATTAGCTTGCAGCCTTTCAGGAGATGCTGTTTCTTTCTTTGTAGTAACCATAAAGATATCTAAGTTGGCCCATATGCAGTTGCTGCTTTGACTAGAATTTCCAATTGTGGCCATTCCCCAGACATTTCTGATTATTCTGCAACCAATGATTGTTGGATCTTGATTTGTTAATTCACATAAAAATGTATTAAGTCCTTAGTGTATGTTTGACACTGTGGAGGTTACAAGTAAATTTATTCTCCAGACTCATGGGTTTTGCAGCCTAGCTGGAGAATCAAAGCTTACATACTTGATGAATCAATTAGGAGGACAGTTAAAATCAAGATAACACCAGCATATTTGGTTCAAACAGTACGCATCACTGGCCATCAGGAAAGATAGAAATCTGTATAGTCCAAATGAAGTGAGGAAGACTTCTTTGAATGAACAGATTTTGAAATGGTTTTTGAAGAATGAAGAGAGATTTTATATAGAGTGAAGAGAGCATCCCAGGTTGAAGTATTAAGAGCAACACCATGATCAATACCATTGACATCTCCTGACTATGTCTGGTACCTTAACTGACCATTCACAGGGAAATCGTGAACCATTCTATCCAACATTGGCCAACCTCTTACGTGAGTCTCCCAGAAACCAACTTTGCCATCTGTTCTTCTGTTGTATATCTGCCTTATCCTTCATGTTGAACACTCATTGTAACCTTCTGTTCCTCCTGACTACAATCTTATATTGCCATGTTAGTAGGTCATCCTTGGACAGTCCTTGATGGCTTATTTCCTGGTTTTAGCATTGCTCACAACCTTCTTATTTAGACTGGAAGAAATCCTTCTTGGATTGTGACACCTGCCTCTCAGAAAAATATATCCTTGACACAATGATTCTAGTGGCAACATGGTATGCCCTTGGAAGAGATAATGGTGCCCCAGTAGACAATATAGCTGGAAAGTATGGCCCAGAGAAAAGAAACTTTCTTCAAATTAGTAATGCTAACTGTCGAGATAACAGAATCCAGTAGTATAATCACTAACCTTGAAGTCACTTTGTTCCATCTACTCTTGGAAAGCACATACATGCAAATGGCCTTGGTTCAGCTTTACTTTAAAGGCATTAACCATACAGCATTACTGCTGTTGGAAGATTTTTGTCTAGCTACTCATCATAGTGTCTCAGATTCATAATGGTCCCTAGGTTTTCAAAGAAACCCAAGGCATTTAGGGGGTTCTTCATTTATACCATACCTTACCCCACAATATCTATGCATCTGAGGAAGGGAGTTCTCCAACAGAGCAATGCAGGAGACCCCCACAGGGGTGATAGGGTGTCCTGCGCATACTTTGACTACAAACTCACAGCAGCCAAATGCTACCCCCAAAGGACAAGTGGGTGGTCCCCGTTTTCAAGTCAGTATCTCTAGAGCATTGAGGCACCTATTCCACCTAGCAGTAAAGTTAATAGATTTCATTCAAGAGCAATGGCAGACTAACACCTGTGCTCAGCAGAGCCTGGTAGACATTCAGAAAAACCTTACTTGGCACCTGGGGATGAAATGTGTGGATGAAGTGTATGTGTGACTGTGGATTGAAGGAACTGAACTTTCACTGCCATTTGTAAGTCTTGATGGGCTAAGTCCAAGCCCTACTTTCCTGCCCATATTATAATGCCACCCCATTGTGCCCCTGTGGCCCCTAGAAGTCCCTTTAAGACCCTTCATGGCACTGAATCTGACAAAATGTCTTATTAATGTCTTGTAGTATATGGGAACATGTAGTCCATGCACTGGAACCAAGGACATACCTGGAAACCCAAAGGGTAGTTTCACTTACTCTTGACCCTAGACAACCCTTATTTGACATAAACTTTACCTCAACCTTTTACTGCCCTGCTTTACAGTACCACAAGCCATACCCATGATGGTAGATATACTGATGAAATTGGCTATGCCCTGCCTGACATTATCTCTCACCAAGGGCCACGGTTGTCACTGGCTTTCAGACTCTAAATTGTTTAAGGTCTTCCCTTTCCTCTCACAGCATACTGTCAACACTAAACATATATGACAGTGATTATTCTCCTTTCACATACAAAATATCTGAAATGCTCTGCTTAGTCAATTATTATAAACCATTTCTTCTTTTCAACTTTACTGTGTATTTCCCTATAACGCTTGTAGACACTTCGATTTAACTCATACCTTTTCCTTTTGAATTGAGTTTTTGCTCCTCCATACTGTGAAACTACCTCTATTCTGGCAGCACATTTTAAACCCACCTTGGCTAATGCTTTTCATGTTCTAACCCTGGTACCTGAAACCCTACTACCTAGATGCTATTGGCAATCCATTTTGGCCTATCTTAGGATCTACACATAACAAGCCCATTGATGGTGAAGTATATGTTAGTGACTAGAGCAGAGGTTGACAGTTGTCCACATTTGGGCTGAATATGGCTTGATGATGTGGTTTTGGCTCATACTGTTGTGGCTTTGTTGAATTTAGTCATTACGATGCCCACACAAAGGGCCACTCGTATCTCCTACTAAAGGGAGTAGAGCTGATTGAGGGCCCAGCTGCTGTGTTCTATAATTCATTATTTCTTTCTGCCAAGGCCACACTTCCCATAGACCGTTCCAAACAACTCAATGACCATGGCAAGAATACTAATAAAAGCCAATTCCTGGAGACCCAGAACACTCTAATGGCCACCGTTGGCTTGAGTATTCCCCAATAGCCTTCCTGAAACCTTAGAACTGCATTGCAGTCCAAGACTACCTCCTTCTTTCTGCCTTCCACAGGAATAGGACCTGTATCATGGTCTAATGACTCTCCAAGTCCAGACACTCTTCCCACTTCCCCTCACATGTCTTTTCCCCTATAAATTACTTGCACATGTATTTCTATCTTGGCATCTGCTTTTTTAGAAGACTTGAACTAATAGAGTTGTCAGCATTACTATTTGTGAGATTTCATATATAATCTGTGTATCTGGCTCCTTTCAAAAATTCTGAAGGTGACAACACTAGGCCTATCTGTCCATGATCAACTGGAAGTAAGTAGTGGCTTTGATTTTTGGACACTTCTGTTCACCCCTCTCTCTACAACATATTGTCTCTTATACTCGACTTATTTATGTTACGTGCCTAGCTCTTGTGAACATTTAATTTTGAGTTCTTAATAAAAAAGGAACATTCTTTTAATTCATGTAACCCAACATATTATTTTGCTGGCTGTGATGGAGAAAATGGTATAGACCCTGCTCTCTCATTGGAACATTTTCTTGTAATAAGGTAACCAGACATTAGCCAAGCAATCACAGAAATAAAAACAAACAAATAATTACAAGTTGTAATAATTGCATTGATAAATAAAAGGATCTATGAGAAACTAACAAGGGTGTTAATCTTCTTTTCTCTATCTACACCAATTCCTTTGGTAGTCTCATCCAGTCTCCTGACTTTAAATGCTAACTATGGAACAACTTGCAAATTTGTATCTCCAGCTCATATCTCTCCCCTGAACTCAAGACTCATATATCCAGCTGCCTTTCTGATATTTTCATCTAAAAATCTAACAGACATTTCAAATTTAGCATATCCAAAACTAAAGTTCTAATAATTTGTTTTTCCAAACTTTCTCCAGCAGTCTTCCCCATTCTTTCAGTTTTTCAGTCCAAATACCTTGGGTTATCATTCATTCCTTGATATGGCTTGGCTGTATTCCCCTCATCTGCAATCTCATCTTGAATTGTAGTCCCCTCATCAGAGGAGGGGCCTGATGAAAAGTGACTGAATCATGGGGGTAGATTTCCTTCTTGCTGTTCTCATAATTATGAGTGAATTCTCATGAGATCTGATAGCCTAAAAATGTGGAACTTCTGCTTCTGCTCTCTCTGTCTCCTGCCACCATGTAAGGTATGCATTGCTTCCCTTTCACCTTCTACCATAATTGTAAGTTTCATGAGGCCTCGTAGCCATACAGAACTGTAAGTCAATTAAACCTCCTTTCTTTATAAATCACCCAGTCTCAGGTATTTCTTTTTAGCAGTGTGAAAATGGACTATACAGAAAATTGGTACCAGGAGAGTGGGGCATTGTTATAAAGATAACTGAAAATGTGGAAGTGACTTTGGAACTGGGTAACAGGCAGAGGTTGGAACAGTTGGGAGGGTTCAGAAACAGACAAGAAGATGTGAGAAATTTTGGAATTCCTAGAAACTTGTTGAATGGTTTTGACCAAAATGCTGATAGTGATTCAGACAATGAAATCCAGGCTGAGGTGATCTCAGATGGAGATGAGGAAATTATTGGGACCTGGAGTAAAGGCCACTCTTGCTATGCTTTAGCAGAGACTGGCAGCATTGTGCTCCTGCCCTGGAGACCTGTGGAACTTTGAACTTGAGGGAGATGATTTAGGGTATCTAGAGGAAGAAATCTCTAAGCAGCAAAGTGTTCAAGATGTAACCTGGCTGTTCCTAACAGCATAGTGTTATATGCACCTGGCTGTTCCTAATAGCATACTGTCATGTGCATTCACAAGGAAGTGATCTGAAATTGGAACTTATATTTAAAAAGGAAGCACAGCATAAAACTTTGGCAAATTTTAGCCTGGATATGTGATAGAAAAGAAAAAAAAAACACATTTTCCAGGAAAAATTAAAGCCTGCTTCAAAATTTGCATAAGCAAAGAGAAGCCGAATGTTAATAGTCAAGACAATGGAGAAATGTCTTCAGGGCATTTCAGAGACCTTTGAAGCAGCCCCACTCATCATAAGCACAGAGGCCTAGGAGGAAAAAAATGGTTTCATGGGCCAGGCCCAGGGCCCCCCTGCTCTGTGCAGCCTTGGGAAATGGTGCCCTGCATCCCAGCCCCTCCAGCTCCAGCTGTAGCTTAAAGGGGCCATGGTACATTGCTTCTGAGGATGCAAGCCCCAAGCCTTGGTAGCTTCCATGTGGTGTTGGGCCTGCAGGTGCACAGAAGGTGAGAATTGAGGTTTGGGAACCTCCACTTAGATTTCAGAGGATGTATGGAAACACCTGGATGTATAGGCAGAAGTCTGCTGCAGGGGCGGAGCCCTCATGGAAAACCTCTACTAGGACAATTCAGAGAGGAAATGCGAGGTTGGAGGCCCCCCACACAGAATCCACACTCTGGCACTGCCTAGTGGAGCCATGAGAAGAGGACCACCATCCTCCAGACGCCAGGATGGTAGATCCACCAACAGCTTGTACCATGCACCTGCAAAAGCCAGAGGCACTCAATGCCAGCTTGTGAACACAGCCTTGGGGTCTGCACCTTGCAGAGCTACAGAGGCAGAACTGCTCAAGGCCATGGGAGCCCACCCCTTCCATCAGCGTGCCCTAGATGTGAGAAATGGAGTCAAAGGAGATTATTTTGGATCTTTAAGATTTAATGACTGCCCTTCTGGGTTTTGAATGTGTGGGGGGCCTGGAGCCCCTTCATTTTGACCAATTTCTCCCATTTGGAATGGGAACATTTACCCAATGCCTGTACCCCCATTATATCTTGGAAATGACTAACTTGTTTTTTATTTTATGGAATCATAGTGGAAGGAATTTGCCTTGTCTTAGATGAGACTTTGAACTTGGACTTTTGAGTTAGTTCTTAAATGAGTTAAGACTTTAGGGGCTGTTGGGAAGGTGTGATTGGTTTTGAAATGTGAAGAGGACATGAGATTTGGGAGAGGCCAGTGGTGGAACGATATGATTTGGCTCTGTGTCCCCACCAAAATCTCATGTTTAATTGTAATCCACAATGTTGGAGGAGGGGCCTGGTGGGAAGTGATTGAATCATGGGGGTGGATTCCCCCTTTCTGTTCTCGTGATTGTGAGTGAGTTCTCATGAGATCTAATGGTTTAAAAGCGTGGCACTTGCCCCCACTTCTGCCATCATGTAAGACATGCCTTGCTTTTCCTTCACCTTCCACCATGATTTTAAGATTCCTGAGGCCTCTCCAACCATGTAGAACTATTAACCAATTAAATATCTTTTCTTTATAAATTACCCAGTTTCAGATAGTCCTTTATAGCAGTGTGAAAATGAACTAATACATTCCTCTTTATCTCACACCCCATGCTCAATTCATCAGCAAATCCTGTTGTTTGTGCTTTCAAAAATACACAGACTCTGACCCTTTTCACCACCTTCACTGCTACCACCTTAGTGTAAGTCACTGTCATTTCTTGCGTGGATTACTTCAATAAATCCAGTACTGCAATGGCCTACTAACAGATAGCTCTCCTTTCCTTGGCCCCTTTACAATTTATTCTCAATACAGCAGCCAGAACACTTCATTTAACATGTGTCATGATGTTACCTATTAGTTTTAAAACCCCACAATGGTTCATCATTTCCATCAGATTAAAAACTAAAGTTTTTATATATTAGCTTACAAGGCCCTACATGATCTGACCTGCCTATTCATTCCTACTTTTCTTATCTCCTATTTTACTTCTTGCTTAGTGAGCTCCAGCCACATTGGTGTTTTTTGTTTGTTTGTTTTGTTTTTGCTGTTTTTTGTTCTTTTGGCCACAACAAATGTAATCACAGATTAGAACTTTTGCATTGGCTATCCCCTCAGCCTAGCCCACTTTACCCCAGATATCCTCATGACTAGCTTCTCCTTTGATCAAATGTCATATATCTTAATGAGGCCTACCCTGACCACCATGTTTCAAAGTCTAACTTCTAGCACACTGCTTTATCCTGCTATTTTTAATAGCTTACTATATATGACTTACTTATGTTTATATTTAATTATCTACCTTCTTCCACTAGAAGATAAGCTTTATGAAAGCAAGACTGTTTGTCTTCTTTGTTCACTGGTATATCCCTAGTATGTAAAACAGTGTCTAGCACAAAGTAGACACCCAGCAAATGCTTGTTCAAATGATTAATTAATTAGCTAATAAGAGTGTCAGGGAAGGTTCCTCGATGTACTGATATTTAATCTGAGACCCAAGAAATGAGCAGGAAGAATGAAGAGGAGAGCGTGGTAAACAGAGAAGGCAATATATGTGATGGTCCTGACATAGGTGGGGCAAGATAGATAGATTATGTAACTCCCTGAGTGCAATTATAAAGAAATTGCTCAAGCCTTTGCTTCCCCTCAAGGAGCTCATAGCAAATGAGGTAAGAAAAATAATTAAAGAAATGATTGTTATACATGTTTTCAGTGCACTAATAAGGTTATGAACAGAGACCTGTGAAAACACTGAATAGGGAGCTACTAACTCTTCCTAAGGGAGCTGGGAATATTTTATGAAGGTGACATTTGAGCTAGGTCTCAGGCAGGAAAGTGGCATGATGAAAGTGTTTTAAGAAGATTAATCTGGCAATAGTATAGAAAATGGACTGGAATATGGATGGACTGAAGGCAAGGAAACCATCTAGTCTATGGCAATAGGCCAGATATGAGGTGATGAAGGAATCTATAGGAATGGAAAGAGAAGGACAAATATGAAAGACATTTGGAAGGAAAAATTGACAGGAGCTAAATGCACTCTTGGCTTTAAGCCTTTCAGGAGGTAATGCTTCTTCCTTAGTAATAACCGTGAGAAGATTCAGACTGACCTATTATGTAATTGCCTCTTCTGACTAGAATTTCTAGCTATGGCTGTTCTCCAAAAGTTTCTGTTATTATGATTGATACTTGTTGGACCTTAATTTACATTAAGATGACTTTAGACTCTAAAGGTCGGGAAGCTCTCAAAAACATGATTTTGACTATGAAACAGCAAATTATTCTATTAAAGGGGAAAAGATGAAAACCATGAGGCCACATAGGAAGTTTTACAATGAGCTCATAGTTTTGTTTTGTTTTTTTTTTCAAAGATAATATATAGGAAATAGGGAAAAGGGCACAAATGCAAGGATAAATCTAACTGGTGACACATGCCTAAAGGGTTAGTATTTGGAAGGATAAGGCCCAAAATGACCTCAGGCTTATAGAAATGCATATTTGTAAAGACAACAGAACAATATTTTAACTATACTCAGTAAGAAAGAGTACATTTGTCTTGGAATGGGTAAATTATAACTCAGTTGATATTACTAAACTACTCTCAGTAATCAAAGGCATTAAGGAAAATAGGAAAGGTGCTTTAAGATTGGATTTATATAAATATATTACTGAATCTAACAAAGAAAAAGGGGAGTCTTCAATCTTCTAATCAGTGAGCTAAATGTCTCTTAAGTTAACTTGTAAAACAAATTTTCAAATAAGTGAGTACTTAAAAAATTACAGTTAACAAAGCCATTCAACACAAACCTGGTTTCTATTTCTGACAAGGCTATTAGAGGTAGTTTATGGAAATATGGCAGACATAATTATATATCTTGAATGAATGAAATTTCAGCAAGACTAACAAGTCATTTATGATAACTTTCTGGACAAGATTATATGGGTTAGAAAATTAATATAATTAAGTATTTATTAATTAAATCATCATATTCAGAGAGCTGATTAACAGATCATAGGCAAAGAATGAATTTTTTGATGGCCTGCTGTGTACCCTACCTTTGGATTGGCCCAGTCAGTATTATTTACTTAAGTGACAATCTTAAGTAAGATATCTTAAACAGACATTAAGATTAAGCAGACATTTTAGATTTAAAGAGGCTATGATACTGGAAGAAGAACAATTCAATTTTTACAAACATTTATGGAGTTCTACTAAGCACTAGGAACCATGCCAAATGTTAGGGTATCAAAATGAATGAGACATATAGGCCTTCCTATTGAGGAACATCAAGCATTATTAGGGGGAAAGACATATAAACATTTCAACATAATATATTAAGAAGGAAGATACATAAACAGAGTATTATAAGAGAACAAAAAAAGCTACCAGTTTATTCTGGGAGTTCAGAGAAGACTTATTTTTTTTAAATATATATTTTATTGCACTTTTGGTTCTGGGGTACATGTGAAGAACATGCAGGATTGTTGCATAGGTACATACATGGCAATGTGTTTTGCTGCCTCCATCCCCCCCCATCACCTATATCTGGCATTTCTCCCCATGCTATCCCTCCCCAGCCTAAGACTTCTTAGATGAGATGATATCTAGGCTGATTCTTAAAAGATGAATAAAAGGTAGAGTCGGAAGGGTAGGGCTTCCAGTGTGAAGAAAGAGCATGAACATGAATTTCTTCAAATATGAAAGAACATGGCAAATCTGGGAGTAAGCAATAAAGTATAAGGAGGTAAGTAGCAGGAAGTTAGGCTGAGAGGTAGCTCAGAACCAGGTAGTAGAAAGCATTACATAAGGACATTGGATTTTATATTGAAAGGCCTAGGGAGACATTCAAATAGAGTGGCACACTGACATATTTTACTTAACTCTTCCTACAGTGTGCAAAAAGTTTAAAGGGAGGGCAAGAGTGGCTAGGTCATTTAGAATGCTATTGCCGTCTTTAAGTGAAAACTAACAAGGGACCTGGATGGGCATGTTGGCAAGTAAAGATATAATACAGTGGCCCAAATTTGAAAATCATTTAAGGTCTAAAAGTTATCATGACTTGATAATTGGCTATGGGGGGAAAACTTCTTTTAATGAGGTATCAAATTTGAAGCACTGATTTTTGAGGTATGCAACTGTTTGAATGAGACTAGAATTTACTGTGAGGAGGAACGCTGTGGGAGGAGACAATTTAGGTGTAGTGGAGATCAAGATGTCATTAAAGGGTGCTTCAGGAGGATAAGAATATTTTTGGTTGCTGATATATTTTCAGCACCTTTAACAGTGTCTGGCACCTAATATGTGTAAAGGTCTGATATATTTGTAATAGGAGTCCTAGAAGAAGAGAAGAGGAATGGTACAGAAGCCATATTTGAAGATATGATGATAAGGAGTTTTCAAAAAGTAATGAAAGCATTGCATTATTTTTCTATTGCTGCATATCAAATTACCACAAACTTAGTGGTTTAAAACAACATCCATGTATTAGCTAATAGTTCTATAGGTCAGAAGTCCAGGTGTGGCGTGACTGAGTTCTCTGGTTGCAGTATTAAAGGCTGAAGTCACAATGTTGGTCAGGCTACATTCCTTTCTGGAGGCTATGGCTAAGAATCCACATGTAGCCTCATTCATGTTGGCTGAATTCAGTTCCTTGTAGCCATAGGACTTAAGTCCCTGTTTCATTGCCACATGTCAGCTGTCAGTCACTCTCATCTCCTAGAGACTGCCTGCCTTACTTGCCACGTAGTTGTCTCTGTCTTCAAAGCCAATGAAAAAATCTTTCTGGCATCAACTCTCTTTCTTGCTTCAAGTCTCTTTCACTAAGAAGAGACCTGTCTCTTTTAAAGGATCCCTGGTTTAGGTCATCCCAACCAAGGACCATTGCCCTTTCTTAAAGTCAGCTGTCCCGTATACATAACCTAATAATGCAAGTGAAACTTTATATTCATAATCCCTCTCACACTCCAAGGGGAAGGATTTTACAACAGCAAGTGTGACGAGTTCATCTTAGAAATCTACCTACCACAAGCATCAATTTGCGGGTTCAAAAAGTTACTATAACCCAAAGCAGAATAAGTGAAAGAAAAAAACCCCTCATGTAAGTGTATTTTAGTAAGAACCTCCAAATAGTAATAATAATAAAATAAAGAAAAAAGTCTTAAAAGCATTTGGAGAAAAAAAAGTATTACCTTACAAGGAATAGCAATTAGATTGGCTTTGACTTTTCAACAGAAACAACATGAAGATAATAGAATTACATTTTCAAAATGCTGAGAAAAGTAACTGCCAACCTAAAATTTTATCTGGTGAATTCTATATACAGCCTTTTAAAATGTGAGTAAAATAGATGTTTTTAGATGGTCCACAATGTAGGGAACCTGTCACCAAAAACCAAAGGAAATACTAAGGATCTTCAGTCAGAAGTAAACTGATCCTAAATGAAATCTTGGAAATAGATAATGAATAAAGTACAGGGGAAAGGTTAAATATGTGGGTAGATCTGAATGTCCATTGATCATATTTAAAAAAATAGTAGTATCTTGGCAAACAAGGTAGTGCATGCCTGTAGTCCCAGCTACTCAAGAGGCTGAGGTGAGGATCTTGAGCCCAAGAGTTTGAGGCTGCAGTGTGCCATGATCATGCCATTGCACTCCAGTCTGGATGATGAAGTGAGACTCTGAATTTATAAATGAATGAATGAAAGAAACTCTGAATCTATAAATGAATGAAGGAAGGAATACATTAAATAGTAATATGTGGCACTCGTGTGTGTATGCAATTAAAATACGCAATAATAGCACTTGAGGGAGGAGGATAAATGCAGTTAACATAAACTCTCTAATTTCTGTTATACTTTAATAAGTCAAATATATATTATTTTTCATAGAATAATAAAAACAGTAAAAGAATGTATAACAATTAAAGGAGAAAATTGAATAATGCAAATTACTGTTAGTATGAAACAAAGCAAGGAGAGAAAAGATAACAGAATAGGTAAGACAAACAGAAAGTAAATAGTGATATAGTAGAGTTAAATATATCGGTAATTATAGTAAATGTTAATGGACTGAATACATCAGTTAAATGACAAATATTATTAGAATGTTTAAAAAATACAAAATTTATGTCTGGTTTATAAGAAACATTTAAAATGTAAAGATATAGGAAGTTTGAAAGTAAAAGGATTGAGAGGAGTCAAGATGGCTGAATAGATACAACTCTGGTGCACAACACCCAGCGAGAGAGATGGAGAAATCCAGAGATCTCCTAGCTCCAACTGAGGTACCAGGTGCATTTCAATGGATTTGGTCCGACGGTGAGCAAAGCCCAGGCAGGGCAGACCAAGGTAGGGAGGGGTGCCACTTCACCCAGAAAGTGCATCTGACCAATGAGTCGGGGGCTCCCCCTCTGGCAGTCCAGTCCAGATACAGTGCTTCCCCCAAAGCCTCAGCAGGACACAGAACAAGGGATCTTAGCCAGTCAAGCACTGGGAATTACAAGCACAGAGTTGAATAATAATCCAGGACGGTGTCCCAGATTGGCACACAGATCTAAGCAAATGCATAAGCCCATAAGCCAGCTGGGAGAGCCTGCAGACTGAACTATCACCTCCTCTGCCCGGAGAGAGAGGGAGCTGAACGCGGGAAGACAGATGGAGCACCTGGGTGGGACCCTCCCCCATGACCGGAGAGAGGGAGCTGAAAGTGGGGAGACAGGTGGTGCAGCTGGGCAGGTCCCTACCTTCCCCCACAAACCCCAGATGGCTAAAGCACTAACTCTAGCAGGTTATGCAGCCAGTGCCACAGTCTGAGCTGAAC
>CAUYLG010064617.1:0-88674 GCA_963573385.1 Cacajao melanocephalus
CTTCCCAAAGTGCTGGAATTACAGGTGTGAGCCACCAGGCTGGGCCGATTTTCCTAGTTTCTAGAGCTGTCAGCTTTGTAGCCGACACCCTCTTCTTCAATCCCAGTTGTTCTCCCAGAAAACTTCAGCGAGAGTCCCACAAACCAGTGATTAACTCTAAGTTACCCACCACCTCCCTACTGACCCAGGGACTGGCGTTTCCGAGCCAGGCACGGAGCAGGGCCGGCTGTGCTGGATTCCTCTCTTCCATCCTCACTGGATTTCCCTCATTGATTTATCCCAGAAGGAGTGGGCTGGAACTCTTTTTCCCTTCTGCAAAATGATGGAATTTCTAGCATTCCCTCTTTCCCAAAGTTGAAGGAAGTGACAGACAAGCTTTATTAGACGTTCCAAGTGTCAGGCCCTGAACCAGATGCTAAAAGTGCATTTAATCCTCACAGCATTCCGCAAGGTGGGTGCTGATGTTACCTCATTTTGCAGAGAAAGAAATAGGCTCCGAGAGGTGAAGTCGCTTGCCCACGATCATGCCAGGAAGTGGGGGAGTTGGTGTTTGAACGCTGGCCAGGCTCAGCTGCTCTGAGCATAACTTCTGGGCTGTCCCAGAGAACTCACCCCACAAAGCTATGTCTAGTGGAGTTGGCTCTGGGGCCTGTCCTAGGCTCTGGCCTTACTCCCTCGGGAGGAAGGACCCCTGGTCCCTCCTGACTGACCTGTCCTGGTGTCTGTCCAGCTTAGCCCAGCCTGCGAAGGGCTTGGTGACCTTGGCCATCACTTGAGGTGGGAGGGAAGTGTCCCTGCCAGTCTCATTGGCTGATCCCAGAAATCAGCCTCATTTAAGCAAGGTGCCCAGCTGATGCGCCCAGTCCTGGCTGCCAGCACCTCGTCCTGCCCCTCCAGCACCAAGCCTGGTGTATCTTTGCAGATTTGGAAAGCGGGCAGGGGCGCAGCTGGGATTGGAAAGGAAAGGCAGGACAGGCAGGGCCTGGGGAGGCCATGGGTCTCTCGAGGGGGATAAGCGAGATGCTTCTTACCAGTCCAGACTCTATTTCCAAAACCCTCTCCTGCCCATGAGCTCACTTGAGCTGGACAACCATCTTCTTAGGCATTTGCCCCATTTTACAACAGGGCAAACTGAGGCTCAGGGAGGAGTAAGGTTTCATAGCTAGAAACTGGTAGGCTAGGATTTGCACCCAGGGTTTTCTGAGCCAAAGCGCTTGGATCCTTCCGTTAAATCCTGCTCCGCGCAGCATCTCAGGTGGAAAACACAGAAGTGGGGAGGTGTGTGGATAAGCTGGTGTAAGGCCTGAGGCCAGGCCTGGGGCTGGCCCCTCGTCTGCCCAGAGGAAGGACATGGGGGAAGGACACTGGCGCTGGGGAGTGGGGTAGAGGGGTGGCAGTTATCAGGCTTTGGGGGATTTTCTTAGAGGCTGCTGCAAAGCCGTGACCAGGAGGGTGATTCAGGGTTTTCTTTAGAGACCCAAGATGCTGACTTGGGGCCACCTGGCTGGACACCAGGGACCAGGACAGGCCAACCCGTCTCCAACCCACTGACTCTGGGACTCCTCAAATCTCGCCTCAAGGCACCCATTCCCATTACAATAACCTTCTGTGACCCACCCTTGAAGGGGTCAGTTGATCCTAATGCGTCCCTTCCCAGCCTGGTGCTGTTCGTGCCAAGAGAACAAAACGAGGTTGTGCAAAGCAGAGTGGAACTTTGTTTGTTGATTAAGGCGTGGCGAAGGGGAGCTTGTGCTCGAAGCACCTTCTCCCTAAGGCACAGGGCAAAGAGGAATTTTAAGGGCTTTTAGGGCAGGCAGGTGGAGACTGGGCCAGGGATTCCTGGAGACAGGTGGATTTTTCCAGGAGGGGCTGGACCGTGCAGTCTTATCTTTTGCACCCAGCACTTTTTGTGCCTAGCAAGGTGCATCTCTCGTCCCGGGAGGAGATTTTTGCAGGGTTACCAGGCAAGAATTCAGGTCCAGGTGGCGCTGCTCGGTTCAGCTGCGGCTGGCTTGTGGCTATTGGCTTCCAGCTTTTGCTTCTGCAAGCACAGCTGCGAGCACAGGTTAATGTTGTGGGTTCTGGGGTTTCTGAAAGAATTCAGATCATGCTGCAGTGATGCTTTCACTGTTTCTCACACACTGTAGATTTGGTAAGTTGCAGGCACTGAAATAATTGTCAGGTCTGAGTCTTGTTTCCTACCCTGACTTCAGCCAGCCCTGGAGATGCCCACGCAGGTGCCCAAGATGCAGTCGTCACAGGCCCCAGCGTGACAGGCAGGGTTGAGCTCCACCAAGAGCGAGTGAGCAGCTGTGTCTGTCCCACTGCCCACACCCAGCCTCTTCCACCCAGGCCCTACCTGGGATGTTGGGTAGATCATTCCAGAACACCAGACTCAGAAGCTTAGAACCCAGATTGGGAAACAGAAGCCAATGACCCTCAGGAGCTGGCGTGAGGAAGCTAGATTGAGGCCCTGCCTCCTGGTCACCAGTCACCCCGGTGCCTCCTCGAGTGCCCACGCCCCTCCTCACCTGTTCTCTGCTTTTTGCACCAATGGTTTAAAGCCCACTTGGAATTAAACCAAGTGATTCTATTAGAATATTTTGTGATTCTAAAAGTAGCACAGACTGAATATAGAAAATTAGAAGAGGGTTGCACAGCATCAGAGTCAATGAAAACCATCTAGACTCCGTCACCTGGAGATCATTTTGGTGCATTTTTCTTCTAGATTTCTTACCCAGCCCCCACCCAAAAAAACCCAGGGTTCATTCGCCTGGTGAGCCACAAACAACTCTGCGAAAACTCGGGTTTTGATCAATAGGACTTTCATTACTTGGGACAAGTCAGGAAGATGCGGGGTGTATTCTCCAAAGCATGGTCTCCCTGAGGGAAAGTGATGGGTGCTTTATGGGTGAGGGAGAGGGGAGACGGTGCATCACGGCATAGAGAGGAGGGTCCCAGTTGCATAGATGCAGTGAGTCGTCGTGTGGCACGTAGGTCTCATGTGCTGGTGATGAGGCTGCAGCTCCTTCCGGGTGAGAGGCTTCAGCAAGGTCATGGGAGTTACCGGGGTTCATCCATAAGTTGCCTGTGTCTGTGGGGTGCCCGTTTTAACCAACTAGGTGACTGCATTCCACATAGGTGTTTTTTTTTTTTTTTTTTTTTTTTGGGATGGGATCTTGCTGTTGTCACCCAGGCTGGAGTGCAATGGCACAATTTCGGCTCACTGCAACCTCCGCCTCCCAGGTTCAAGTGATTCTCCTGCCACAGCCTCCGGAGTAGCTGGGATTGCAGGCATGTGCCACCATGCCCAGCTAATTTTTGTATTTTTAGTAGAGACAGGGTTTCACCATGTTGGCCAGGCTTGTCTGGAACTCCTGCCCTCAAGAAATCCACCTGCCTCGGTCTCCCAAAGTGCTGGGATTACAGGCCTGATCACTGCGCCTGGCCCCACACAGGGTTTAGGAAGAATTGGGCTGCAGAGAGGGAGGCTGTCTAACAGGCTGACTGCCAAGTTGATCATGAAATTCCTATTGTCCCTGGAACCCTCCCTGTGTGTACAGACTTCACAACCAACAAAATGTGATTTTGTGCACACACCCACATACACACCCACATATACCCTGACACACACACATACGCACACTCAGACTCAGATACACTCATTCACTCATCTGTATACTCACACACATGCACAACTCATAACCTCAAAATTGAGGCTTCGAACACATCGTTCTTCATGTGATGAGTAAATGCCTCAATGCTGCAATTCGTGGCAGCCTCGCCCACGATGGCTGCTCCCTGGGGGCTGAACCTCTCCAGGATCTGTTCTTGAAAGGAGCAGGAATACACATATGAGGGCGTCCTGGCTGCCCCCAACAATGTACTGCTGCCCACCAGGCAAAGGGACGGGCAGCCGTCTCTCTGCAGTGGAGAACTGTCTCCTCGGGCTCAGCTGGGCGGAGGGGTCATGTCCACAGCCTGGCAGCCCAAGGGTGGGAGTCCTTCCACCAGGAGATGGGCCATGAGGGAACTGAGGGTCACGTGGGGACAGCTTTGTCCTCAGAAAGAAGCCACCCTTGACCTCATTTTCTGGTACCACTTCCAAATTTCACACATGCTCAACTCTTAAGTATCTACTGTGTGAGGGTCACTGGGGACACCAAAGTGAGAAAGACCCCGCCCATTCCAGTTGTGAGAAAGAAAGACCCCGCCCTCTCCCGCTGTGAGAAAGACCCCGCCCTTTCCCGCTGTGAGAAAGACCCCGCCTTCTCCCGTTGTGAGAAAGACCCCACCCTTTCTCGCTGAGCCAGAATTGTTCCTCTATAGTGTGGATGCAGCTCTTGTTAGTTCATCCAGCAGATTACCTGCCCTGAATGCATACCCACTCCTCTGTGCCAGCCAGGCAGATCTCATGGGAGAATGGGCAGACGTGGGAGAAACAATCCAAGATAGCTTCCTGGAGGAGGGGGCTGATAAGCCCAGAGCCAACCAGGACCTTTGTGTTTGCTGTTCTCTGCCCAAGAAGGCCTTCCTTCAGATGGAATGGCTTCTCCCTCAGGCTCTGCTCAGGTATCCCCTCAAATACCCTGCCATCCCTGGCCTGCTTTATCCTCTGATTAGCCCTGACCTTGGATAGGATGGGGGTGGGGGAGGAAAGGTGGCTCATGAAGGTGCCTGGGCCCACAGGAAGTGCTCCCCAGTTGCTGACAGTCCACAGGGTAGGTTGGCTAGAAGCCTGGCATTGCCTAACCCCCACAGACAGCAGTGGGAAGGCAGGGGTGGCGGCTGACTCAGCCATGGCCCCGACTCCCGGCAGCCTCCCAGCCATGCATGTCAAACCTACCTGGCCTGTGGGGCCTCAGTTTTCCTAGATGTGAAATGGCAGCATCTGCCTCTCCAAAGACTTTTCCTACCTCTCATCAACCAGATGAGGCCGATGGCGTAGGAGGCGGTGTGCCCATTGTGTAGATGGGGAAACTGAGGCCCAGAGAGGGCCTTGGCTGGACCCCAGGCCTTCCACTGCTCAACCCCTGCTTTTCTCCCGGCCCACCTGTGGACGAGCCACCATGTTCTTGTCCAGGGAATGCTGCTGCTGTGCTTGTGACCCTGGCCCCAGCCTCAGCGAGGACCCTCAGGGAGTGTCCCCTGGAGACCTGGGACAGGGCAGGCCTGACAGCACCCTGCCCATCCGCAGCGGGCCTCATGCTGCAAATGAACGTCCCTGTTGGCTCCAGTTCCCGGAGTCTGAACCTGTGCAGTCTCCCCCGCTGGCAGTTCCCGGCGTCAAGAGCCCTCCTGTTCTCTCATCTGGCTTCTGTTTATGGGACAGCTCTTGGGTGACAGGCTCTGTGCTGGGCTCTGGGGACCCAGTGGGGGCTAAGACCAACACGGAGCCTGCCCTCAAGGGCCCCACATGCAGCAACCAAGGAGAATGATCAGAACAACCAAATGCCATGTGACCCGTGCTATCAAGCGAATCCTGAAGGCTTGAAGAAGGGAATTAAATAATATCAATAATGGTAAAAACAAAACCTTATAATTTGTAGCTGCTATATAATAAAGTAAATGTTGCTGTGTTGTGTGCTGTTTAATATAAAACCTAACCCCCAGCTCTGCTTAAAATTAACTCACTCCCTGTGAAACCTACCTTCTCTATTCTCCCCACATTCTCAGCGAAGTTCCCAGGCATCTCAAGACTCCTATTTCTCTTGCTGACCAGCTGCAAGGTCACAGGGCAAGAATACACCCAAAGAATGTGCAATGCGTTTCTCAAAATGCTAATTTTCAAATGTAATGCACGTCACAAGAGATGTTACAAATTAATTAACTGTCCTTTGTTCTGGCTTCTGTAAACCTGTTAGCTGCTACGTCATCCTGGATGTATAGAAGTACCCCATTTTCTTTCTCCAGGGCTCAGACTTGGGATGCTAATCCGCTGAGCCGGTGGCCACCTTAATAAAATCCTCCTGTTTCACCCATGGGTCTCTCCATTCCCCTGGATATTCTGTAACAGGCCTGGGGTAGGCGGTGGATGGGGTGGGAAGTGACAGGGAGTTTTAACTAAAAGTAGCGCTGCAGAAGCTGGCTGGGGGAGTGTTTGGGGAAGGGTTCCAGGTAGGGAAAGGGATGCAGCTGGGAAAGGCTTTGACTTGGGATGGGCCTGGGGTATTTGTGGGGCAGCAGGGTGGCTGGGGCTGAGTGACCCGGGTGTGGTGGTGGAGATGAGGCCAGCCAGGGAGGCCAGCCTTGTAGTTCAGGAAAAGGAGTCTGGGTTTACTGCACGGGAGGAGGAAGCCATTGCAGGATTCAAAGCCAAAGGGAGACGGGGTCTGATAGGAGTGGGGCCAGTGAGGAAGGAAGGATGGTGGAGCTGGGTGCAGAGGAGAGGCGGTGGGATTCAGGGCATGCTCAGGAGGTCGAGGCAGCAGGATGTGCCCATGGATGGGAGCGGAAGTGTGGGGAATGGAGGCGTCATGCTCAACTCCCTGGCTTTTGTCCTGAGCCCATTGCTCATCCTTGCAAAACCCAGGGTCTCAGAGCCCCCTGGGATGGCGCCTGGTGTCGCTGTGCTAACTCAAAAAGGTTGTTTGGGAACTTCCTGTCCCAGAGAGGCCTTCACAGGGTAATGGCCTCACTTGGCCACACGGTTGGTGGCAGTGATGGTACAAAGTTTGGCAGGATAAGAAGGAGGGGTCACTGGAGAGCTCTGCTATTCGGAGCCTTGTGGGGTAAATGGGGTCACTCCTCTCCCCCTCCCACTCCAGACCCAGCCCAAGCAGCTCAAAGGACTCAGGGCTGTAGGGGGCAGAAGCTCCCTGGACCCCTGAACAGGAGGCTTGCCTCGGTCCTCTTTCCTCGGTCAGACCCTTCCTGGAGCCTGAGCCCCAGGTAACCACCCAGGGCAAGCACCTGAGAACTGAACAGAGCACCCAGACCCAGGAAGCAAGTAGGGGTCTGGGGGCCTCAGAGTCTGGCCCAGCCTTCCAGGCAACCCTGGAGCCCCATGGTCAAGATGAGGGCTGGATGGGGGGGTCTTTGGGACTAGGCCCTCCTGCTGTGACCATGGCAGACAGGTTAGCAGTAGCTTTGGCCTCTCCTCTCCAGGGCTGAGTCACTCCCAGAGCCCTCGGAGGGGACAGAGACCCAAAAAACAATGCTGTGAGACTTGCCTGTGGCCTGGGTGCTTGGAGACATGGAGCTGGATTTGATTTGGAGAAATAGGGACTGTGACCCTTCCCTCCCTTGAGTGTGAAGCAGCTCACACTCACCACACAGCCAGTAAGAGCCCTTCACACCGCATCCTGGGGGCCTCAGGCCGCCTCTGGCAGGGAGAAGGTGAGGATGGGCATCTCCTGGTGCAGATGAGGAAAGTAAGGCCCCAAGGCTGATGCCCTTGAGCACTTGGTGAAGTGGCATAGGCCAGGGGAGGGCCTAGGCTCTGTCGTATCACTGGGCCCTTACCACCATCTGTCCAGGGGTCTCTGAGTCCCATCACCGGGCCCTTGTCACTGTCTGTCCAGGGGTCTCTGGGTCTCATCACTGGGCCTTTCCCACTGTCTGTCCAGGGGTCTCCGAGTCTCCTCATGGGCCCTTGTCACTGTCTGTCCTGGGGTCTCCGAGTCTCAAAGAAGCAGCCTGCCCCAGCCAGGCCTGTTCTGGCCTCCAGGGATTAGCGGATTAGCTAAAATCCCGGGCCTTGAGCTGGGCTTGACGGAGGCGCCGCTCTGGGGCCCTGCGGGCGGCTGGCGCTCTGCACCTCCGGCCCTCGTCTTGGCTGCCTTGGAGAGCTGGCTCCCACCCTGGCTGGCGGCCGACTCCTCTGCGGCAGTGCAGTGCATGGGCTGAGTGGCGGGCAGGTGGCCAGCCTTGTGCATTGTGGACCTGGACTAGGGGTGGATGGGAGGGAGACTTTTGTTCTCCTGCTGCCCCAGAAAGGTGCCTCCCCTGCCCCTGCTGGGCTGAATCAGGGTCCTGTTGTAGGACTTGGGTGAGGCCGGGTCCCTCTCAGGTCCTCGGCCTTCTTTTCTGTGCAGAGGGGCTATTCGAGTGCACTGTGAACCATAATGCTCCACCCAGGGACCGCTGACCTTGGAGGACAGGAGGGAGTGTGGGGTGAGGGGTGGGGAAGGGGTGGGTGGATAAAGGAGACCTGATCATCTGGGCAGGGGCTTAGCCACATGCAGTGGGGCCCCTTGGATGTAGGACAGAACTCCTATTCACTGAGCACTTTTCTCAGCCATCTGGGTTGGGTTGGGGTGGGCCAACATCTGCTCCCTGGGACATCGCTGTAAGAACAAGCATTCAACCCTCTGCTCACAGCTCCACAGAGTTGGCTCAGCCAAGCCTATGGAGACCTGAATGGCTCTGGGAAGAGTGGGGGCAGGGGGCGGACAAAGCATTTTGGGGCCTGGCAGATCTTGAATGGGGGTCAGAGCATCACTGTGACTCACTGTGTGACCTTGGGGAGCTGCCACATCTTTCTGTGCCTTGGTTTCCTTGTGTCTGGGGGAATGTTCAGTCCCCACAGCCAAGGAGAAATGCGGTGACAGGTGCCAGCACACCGTGGATTACGTAGTGTTTGTGGACCAGGTGTCCACTTGGGAGAATTACATGAACCCTCAGGAGGGTGGTATGGAGTTGGGAATGGGTGCCACATGAATGTCAGACAGCAGGGGCTTCCTCCACCGCAGCCGTGACCACGGAGAATGTCACCGAGGGTAAGGGTCGCATTCATCATAGCCCTAAAACTGGTAAAGTATCCAGGATTAAATCTGGCAAGAAAAGTGCAGGATTCATATGAAAAAAGTGAGGACACCTGACTGAAGGATATTGAAGGAAAACCACAAGAAATGGGAGAAGAGTTCATGTTTTGAGAAGAGCTGACATGGCCAAGAGATTTGTTTTTCACGCATAAAACCAGTGCCAATCCAGCAGCGTTTACAAAATGCAAGTTGACAAGCTGATTCTCAAGTTTGCCTGGAAAACAAAGTGGATGAGAATAGCCAAGAAGGTTTTGAAACAGGAAGAAAGAGGGGGTGCTGGTATGAACACGTACCAAATGTATTCCCAAGCTGGTGTCACAGAGCATGGTGCTGATGCAGGACGACACAGGGCTCGATGAAATAAAAAAAGAGGCCAGGCACTGCATGGAGAGCGTTTCCAAGCTCTGGGAAAAGACAAACCATTCAGTGATAATCCCATATTGTGGTCTTTGGGTAGTAATATACAAAAATTAAATTAGGTCCCTACCTCACACCATGCACAAAAATAAATTCCAGATGCATTAAGGAGCTTTTATACATTTATATTTTGTTTGGGTTTATGCACTAAGGAGTGTATATATATTCATATATATGTATGTATAAAATGTGTGTGTAATAAATTAATAAAAGACCAGCCTGGTCAACATTGGGAAACCCTGTCTCTACGAAAAAATACAAAAATTAGCTGGGTGTGGTGGCAGGTGCCTATAGTCCCAGTTACTCAAGAAGCTGAGGCAGGAGAATTGCTTGAACCTGGGAGGTGGAGGTTGCAGTGAGCCAGGATCACACCACTGCACTCCAGCCTGGATGCCAGAGTGAGACACTGTCTCCAAAAAAAAAAAAAGAAAGAAAAAAATTAATAGAAGAAAATACAGAAGTATGTCTATAAACCTGGAGCTGGGGATGTCCTTCCCAACACGTCTTAGATGCCATAAAGAAAAGCATTGAGTTGATAATATTTTTGAGAAAATATGTTGAACAAAAGACACTTAAAGACAAACGATTGGGAAAAAACACAGACCAGCTGGAGGAATGAGCCTGGGAGAGGCACATGGGGGTGGGGGAAGTGGGGTTTCAATGGATTCGCTTTTACCAAACCTCAGTTTGATTTTGCTTTTTAATAACATGAATGGTTCACATGAAAACTACCCTGGTGATGCCAGGCTGGATGTGTGGCTTCCAGGTCCTCTGATTGCTGGGAGGAGCAGGAGCAACAGGGATGTGAGGTGACCCCTTGAAGCCGACTCCACTGTGAAGCTTGTCAGAGATGAGCCTCGGCCAGGTGCTGGAGGAACCCCGGGTGCTGGCGTGGAGGCCCGGCAGATGGCCAGAGTGGCGGATTCAGCAGCAGGGCGGGCTGGTGCAGGGTGCCTTCCCTAGAGACAGGCATATTTCCGATCTCTCAGCCCTTCTAATACCCAGCTGGTCCTGTGCCAGCATCTCCACCTCCCTGCTCCTGCCTGCTAGGAATTCCCTCCCTCGCAGGCTCCGGTTCCTGCCGCCATTCTGGCTGGGCCAGCCTGCCCTATTCTGGAGCTCACCCCTCCCAGAGGACTAGGCCTCCTATCACTTGTCTGGGGACAGAGGTTGACAATAACATTGAGGATCATTTACCCAGTACCTATCGTGTGTCATGCTCTGTGCTGAGAGCCTGTGTGCACAGCTGCTGTAGGTACCAGGAATAGGCACCGTTTTCAGCACCTCTGTAAGCTCTCAAGACAATGCTAGAGCAGGAGGGACTCCGCTATGACAAAGATTACACAGACAAAATATGAGTGACTGAAGTTGGGGAAACAATATTTACATACCTGGAAAAACTGAAGTCCAGAGAGGGTGTCTGACTTGCCCAATGCCACACAGTAAATTGTCAGTATGATTTTGAAACACTCCACAGTAGGTAGGGCGGGGACCTCTCATCGATCACTTTTGTCTGACACAATAGTCATAATCCTGTCCCTTTTTTATGGCTGGGGAGACCGAGGCTCCTAGAGGGTAGGGTCTTGACCGATGTCACACATAGTTTGGGGACAGAACTTGAAGCAGGAAAGGCTTCTCATGTACAGTAGTCAGACTGCTTGGGTTTGAGTCCTGGAGCTGCTATTTGTTGGCTGTCACCTGCAGCAAGTCAGTTTGCTGCTTGAAGCCTTCACTGTCCTCATCTGTGAATGGGGTCTCCTGGGGCTGTTGAGAAGATGCCTGGGCACCCGGCATGGGATCAACCATTGCTAAGCATCAAATGCTCAGATGTCAAAGGCTAGCCCACCCTCTCTCTTTGAGGCTAAAAGATACTCAGACTTGGTCTGGGGGTAAAGAATAAATTTTAATCTCTCTCAGGGTAGGGATTCTGCTGAGGCTGCTCTCTGGGCGGGGCCACAGAGCCATGCACTCGCACGCGGTACAGGCAAGTGAAGCCTGGGTTGCCCCAGTTGCTTGAGATCTTCACCTTGACCGCACCGAAAGCCCGGGCCGGCTGGTTCTGGAAGAGAATCAGTCAGAGAGGCCGCTCACCCATAGACTCCCACCCTGTCTGTCCAAAAGTAGGGGGTGGAAGGAAACTTTTCCCACTTCATAGGTGGGGAAACTAAGGCCCAGAGAGGAGGGTGGACTGTCCCAAGGCCACACAACAAGTCGCCATTCAGGAGCTCTTACTGAAGATGCTGAGGCCAGGACAGACATACTGTGGATGATGAAACGTCCCAGCCTTGGTGCTGTGGGATCTTGGGCAAACCTCCACTCATTCTGGACCTCAGTCCCCCACTCCTGCCCCGCCCCCCTGTAAGATGGGAGTGGTACCATCTGCTTCCCAGGATTGCCATGGACATGAAATGAGATTTTGGGGCCAGCGGCTCCCAGCATCTGGTACATAGTAACTGCTCTGTAAGTGCAGCCCCTCCCCCTTTTTGCCAAGCAAGAGGGGGTGGAGCCTGTGTTTATTATGCTCCCTATCTAGTGCAAAAAGTGGGGCGGGCTTAGCCTTCACTGGATGGCTTCCACCTCCCAGGGAATGACAGAAGGGGAAACTGAGGCCCCAGAGAAGCAGGGCTTGGCCCAAGCTCATGTATAATTTATGGCTGGGGTGAGATTCGGGCCAGCAAGGATTTGATTCAAGCCTCAGGGCCATTCCGGTGGTCACTCCAGACCTGCTTCTGTCTCCAACCCCCTCCCCTCAGGCCTCAGTTTCCCCACCTGTGGTCAGATCAGGTGCTGATTCTGGGGCCACCCAGTATGGAGACTCTACCTTTAGAGCCAGCAGCCCCTGCCCATGGGACCCTCTTGCTCAACGTCTGCTGTCCCGGGAAGAAACGCAGCAAGAGGGCTCCCGGGCACATCAGGGAAAGGGGGGAGGTGGCCACAGGTGGTTGGATCTCCCAGGAGTCTCACTTGGCCTTGGGCAGTGGCTGCCACTCTCTGAGCCTCAGTTTCGCTGCCTGTCAAGCAGGTTAGTCATGACTGGGCACCTCCTGGGGATACTGGGGGACGAAGAGGGGGTCCCTGGGGACAGGCTGCACACTGCATTCAGCAGGGGCTCAGCACAGGCAGCTCTTCCCGGGTACCTGGAGCGGGAACATCTGGATGATGTTTTCCGGCTGAAACTGAAATGCCCCTAGGAACACCTCCTCCCTGGGGGAGCTCTCCATGCCCTGTGGAAGCAGAACCATGGAGAAGGTGTCAGATACCAGCAGGGCCTTCAGAGCGTGTCTCCCCTCTGCAGTAGAGACTTCACGCTCCCCAAGATGGGAGCTCACTACCTCTCTGGGCACTGCTCCCCTGCAGCGCAGTGCAATGAATAAGAGAGAGCACTGGACTGGGAGCCAGAGGCTGAGGGTCTATTTCTAGCTCTGCTACTGACTTGTGGGACTGAGGTGTTTCCCTGATCCTTCTATGGACCCATTTTACTGAGACAGTCCAGATAATTCTTCAGACCTTCTTAGCAAAATGAGGGCTCCATGGTCTCTGCAGACTATCTTGGCTCTGAAAGCTTGGTTTGAAATAGAGTAGCTGTTTATCCCCTACCCTTGAAGGCTGAAATCGGACCCCAGCCCTGGCCACTTCCAGCCTCAACCAAGTTGCATCCAGCCCCTCCAGCCTGCGTGTGTGGTGCGGACCCTGTTTACCCCAGACTGAAATACCACGGTTGGAAGCTTGTCCCTTCAGCTAAGCATGGCTGCCTGCCGGGGAGTGCTCACATAGATGACAAAGTCCTTGGGGGCAGTGTCCAGGCTGCCCGACAGTGAGATGGTCTTGGGGATGTGCTGCAGCGTGAGGTTGGACAGGTAGATCTTCTGAGCCAATCGGATGGTCACCTGGCCGCGGTCACCCTCAAAGGCCCAGCAGTTACCAGGTGTCACGTTGGGCTAGAAAAGGCAAGTACAATAAGGGATATGCTGGGGGCGTGGGTGGTAGGGGGCATCATCCCACCTTTGATCCCCTGCACTTCCTGGGCCCTCCTGGGTGAACCAGTCCTTTCTTGTCTCTAAAGCTTGGCTCAAGTTCCACCCCCTCCAGGAAGCTCTCCTGACTGCCCATGCAGGGAGGGGTAAGCCTTCCCTCAGTTCAGTGCAGTGAGGGAGGGACCTGCTTGGGGCCTCTCAGCCTTCACCCTCTCCCGATTGGCACCCATTCATTCACTCATTCATTCATTCACTCATTCATTCACTCATTCATCCCTCCCATTATTCTTTACATGGTCTCACAATCACCCCATGACTTAGGCGTCATCACTATCCCCATTTTGAAGGTGAGGAAGCTGAGGGGAGGAGCAGGACAGTGACTGGCCCAGGCCATGCAGGCTGCAGGCTGGAAGTGCAGCTCTGGGAGTCTGGCCTTGGAACTCAGCATTCGCCACCACAATCTCCTGCCCCACAGATGGGGAAACAGGCCCAGGGAGAGAAAGAGGTTTGCTGGAAATCACCCAGGAAAGGCGTTTACTCGGTAGGTTCTGAGCTTCTTGGAGCCACGGCATGGACAGTCCTTATCTGAACAGTAGATGCTAGCCCAGGGGGTGCAGGGGGCTGTGGGCGTCAGGGACGGCCTCCAGAGGAGCTAGGCCCAGGCAGACGGGGAGTCAGCTGGGAAAGGGCGCTGAGGGAACAGCACGGGACAGGCCCAAGGCAAGCCAGGCTTGGTGAAGTGGGGACCTGAAGAGAGCTCAGTCAGGCTGGAGCCAGGAGAGGGCCCCGGAGGGGTGGAGTCTTGGGCTGGCCGCTTTTCACCACTGCTCTAAACCTGACTGCAGCCAGCGCTTTGCAACCCAGCCACTGCTGCCCCCGCCCCAGCCTGGATCTGCGCACCACACTGCACTCCGGGCCCTGTGCTTGGCCTGTGGCCCTGGTTCTCTCTCCCTGCAGATATGCTTGTCCTTGGCTGCCTCCTCCAGGAAGCCCCTTGCCACATCCACACTGAGCAAGGCCAATGCCCCAGCTTGACCCTGAGTGCCAAGATCTTGGAGCTCCTTAAGGTAGAGTCCACGGATAAATGGACTGAGACCTTTTGGCATTTCCAGGGTCAGCCACTGGGATGAGACTCTCAGCTGGTATTCACTGAATGGAGGCACCTGCTGTGTTACCAGGACAAGCCCTTTCCCTTCTCTAGGCTTCATTTTCCTCTTCTGTGAGGCAGGATCCTGGAGGGGCGAAGAGCTCAGGTTTGAACTCTGGCTCTGCTATGTACTAGTGACCAGCTGTGAGGCCGCAGTCAAGCGACCTGGATCTCGGAGCCTCAGTTTCCTCTTCTGCAAAATGGGTCTATCATAGGCTCGTCCCCAGTGTAGTCCTGAGGTTTCTCTGACCCTCAAGTCTTCAGGGCTAAGTGGTGGGGTCCCTTCCAATGCCAAAGCAAGCTGTCCCTCTGCTTTGTCCTACCCTAGCCCCGGCAGCCCCTGCGATCAGTTCTCACCTCCTGCCCCTGCCCTCTCCCAGCACCCACCTCATCAGTAGCCCCTCGTCCTGCCCTCTGCCTTTGCCCTACATCTGTCTCCTGCTCCTGCCTCTAACCCTGCCCCCACCCCACTCCCTCTGCTCCCACCTCTACCTCTTCTGCCAGCTCCCGTCCCCAAACCCTGCCCAGACCCCTCCCCTGCTGCTGTCCCATCTCCCGCCATTGCCCCTGCCTCAAGGATCACGTCGGGAGGCTGTGCGTAGTTCCACAGCCTGATCCAGTTCCAGTAGGAGTGGGCCTTGTCGTGGTTGTAGGTGGCTGACGTGTGCTCAAAGTCAATGCTGGCCCCTGTATAGGAGAAGGCGGTCTCAGCCCAGCCGCCGGGCTTCTGCCTGGTGGAGGGAACCCCATGGATGGGGCCCTCACTATAAGCTGGGCGAGCGCTTTGGATGAGTCACTGGCCCTGTTCTCCTCTAGGAAATGGGATTGCAGCCATGTTAATAATGGTAATCATAGTGGCTATTATTTTTTATTTTATTTATTTTTTAGTTTTTGAGATGAAGTCTTGCTGTGTCCCCAGGCTGGTGTACAGTGGCGCGACCTCGGCTCACTGCAACCTCCGCCTCCTGGGTTCAAGCGATTCTCATGGTGGCTATGATTAGCACAGCTGTGGGGGTGGCAAAGGCCTCCTCATCGTAGGGCTGCCGTGGCACTGACATGAGACGTCAGAGCACATTTCCCAAAGTGCCTGGCACAGGGTAAGCACTCCCCATCTAACATCTGGTGATGACCGATGCCCACTCAGAGGCTAAGTGAGGCCCAGCACTCAGGGGCTGGGCTGACACCATCTGACCCCATGTCTCCCTGAGCTTGGGGGTGCCTGAGTCAGCGGTGCTGCCTGGTAGGTGTCTGCACCCCCCGCCTGTGGCCCAGACCATGCCTCCTCCTGGCTGTCCCTGACTCGCTCTCACTGGCCTCCTCACAGGGTCCCTTGGCCTGGAATGCTTTGTCTCCTCACCGTCTCAGCCCAAATATTCCCCGGAGCAGAAGGCCTTTCTGCCCAGGTCCCCTCCCTCCCTGCCACCTGCCTTATTGTTCTGGAAGCACTGATTCTTTTTGTTTTTGTTTTTGAGACAGGGTCTCACTCTGTTGCCCAGGCTGGAGTGCAGTGCAGTGCCGTGGTGCGATCTCGGCTCACTGCAACCTCCGCCTCCTGGGTTTAAGTGATTCTCGTGCCTCAGCCTCCTGAGTAGCTGGGACTACAGGCATGTGCCACCATGCCCAGCTAATTTTTGTATTTTTAGTAGAGACGGGGTTTCTCCATGTTGGCCAGGCTGGTTTTGAACTGCTAACTTCAAGTGATCTTCCTGCCTCGGCCTCCCAAAGTGCTGGGATTATAGGCGTGAACCACTGTGACTGGCCCTGAAGCACTGATTCTTGACTGGGGGGGTGGGGACGGCTCTGTCCAGCTGACCTGTGTGCCCAGCTCCAGGTTTGGAGAATAGTAGTGGGTGGGGGCGGTGGTGAGGGGAAGCCGAGAACAGCCTGAGCACATAGTAGGGGCTTTATAGATCTTCTATAAGGTTGAGGGTCTGTGGATTACTGTGCTCCCTCCCACCCCACCCCATCCCTACCCCCCATACCCTACCTCGTCCCAGATCCCCTTGAGAGAAAACAAAATTGTAGCAAGAAAACCAGCTTGGAGCAGAGGTCAGCTCTGAGGATGAACTTCCCAGTAGCAGAGGGTGTACCACACCAGGAGTGAAACTCACCCTCTGTAGAGCTTCTCAGGACACTTGAGGCAGTCAGATGGTGGGGAAGGGGGTCACTTACCCGTAGACTTCAGGGCAAAGTCTGGCTTTTCGATGTAATCTCCTTGTATCATCTTCATTATTTTATGGGCCATATTTTGCTGAGAAGGGAGAAAACACATGCTGTGCGCTGGTGTGTTGTCAGGAACTGTGATCCCCACGTGTCCATGGGAGGTAACAGGCAGGATGCCCTCCTCTTCCTGACAGCCCGGCCCTGCCTGCGGAAGCCTGTGGCTCTGCTGTGAAAGCCCAGGCAGCACAGAGCCACCCCAATCCCACCCAGTGGGTTCACGGGGTGCTTTCAAGTCCACCGTGATCAATGTCATTCAGGGGTCCCGGAGTCTCAGTGAGGTTAAGGCAGGGGCTCTGACGTCAGGATGACCTTTACTGTTGTGGGGCCTTGGGCAAGTTACTGCCTCTCTGAGTCTCGATTTTCTCGCCTGTAAGATGGGGACAATAATCGTCTACCTCCCATTGTAGATCTATAAAGCCCCTACTATGTGCCGGGGCTGTTCTCGATGTCACATATGCTCATCCTATCCCCTCCCAGCACCCCTAAGAAGTATGTATGTACTATTATCATCCTTGGATTAAGGATGAGAATACTGAGGTACAAGGTGTAAGTTGTTCATGGTCACGCAGCTGGTATGAGGCAGAGCGATCATTGTGGTTCCAGAGTTCAGGCCCTTAACCACTCCACTCTGCTGCCAGATGCAGATGGCAAAGCACTTAGCACAGTAGGTACACAATAAATACCCGCTGTTCTTTTTATTAGACTCTTCATAGTGGTGGAAGATTCTGTTTTCCAAAAATGGCTGCAATAGGGTCTCCCATTCCAGGCTCTTCTTTTAGTGTGACCTCCCACTGAGAGGTGGGGTCTAAGTTCCCTTCCCACCACTCTGGGCTTATAACTACGACAGAAGTGATGCTGTGTGACTTCTGGGGCTAAGTCCTAAAATACGATATAGTGCTGCCTGGTTCTCTGGGGACGTTCACTCCTGGAGGCCAGCTGCCGTGTTGAGAGGAAGCCCAGGCCACACGGAGAGACCACAGATGGGTGCTTTGATCAGCAGCCCTGAGTTCCCAGCTGACAGCCAGCGTCAATCTCCAGTCACGTGAGTGAATCCAGATGATTCCAGCCCAGCTGTAGAGTCATCTCCGGCCTTCAAGTCTTCCCAGCGGAGGCTCCAGGTACCATGGAACAGAGACAAGCCATCTCCACAAGCCGTGTGTCCTGTCTGAATTCCTAACCTACAGAATCTCTGAGCACAAGTGGTTCTTTCACACCCCTAAGTTTTAGGATGGTTTGCTAAGTGGCAATGGTAACTAGAACGGTAGCCAGGCTGTTACAAGGTAGTGATTACGATTCTATGGTGTTGATGTGCAAATTGAGGCTCAGAGAGGTTGATGAGCTGCCTGAGGTTACACAGCTCCAAAAGGCAAAAAATCCTCAACTCCTCCCCTCGTTGGCTGGGCAAATTCTCACCTATTACTTTTCAAAACTGGGTCACCAACCCCAAGGAATTTCCCTGATGGCCCCACTCTCTCTCTGCCCCAAGGCTGGGTGCAGACTTCTTCTCTGGGATCCACAGGTTCTGGGACTGCCTTGAGGACAAGGATGAGCTCTAGTTGATCCTGGATCCTGGATTCCCAGCACACGGTAGGCACACTTAGGGACTGCTTACCGTATGACAGATATTAGTCTAAGTTTACATGAATTACCACGTTTAATCCTTACAACTCATTTTCTAGATGAAGAAATGGAGGCACAAAGACAGTAGGTAATTGACCAGACTCACACAGCTTATAGTTGGTGGAGATGAAATTCAAAGCCCAGCAGCCTGACTCTAGAGCCAGTCCTTATAATCACTAGCCCTGACCGCCTTTGTAAGTCATAGCGGGGCTTCCCTTCCCACTGCAGAGAAAACACTGCCAAGAGCCTCACTCTATAGTGAGTGACTGATGCGGTCTCTCCTCCTGGGACTGTCTGAACAGAGCTTAGAGAGGAGATTCAGGAGCACTGCAGATCTAGGACTTTGGGACAATAAAAGATAAAGATGAGTTTTAGCAAAGTTTTGCTGAATCTTGCACAATGCACTTTCTCTTTGTGAATTCTTTTTAAAATTCAGCTTCTGGCTGGGCGTGGTGGCTTGCACCTGTAATCTCAGCACTTTGGGAGGCTGAGGCGGGTGGATCACCTGAGGTCAGGGGTTCGAGACCAGCCTGGCCAATATGGTGAAACTCCATCTCTACTAAAAATACAAAAATTAGCCAGGCGTGGTGGCATGTGCCTGTAATTCCAGCTACTTAGGAGGCAGAGGCAGGAGAATTGCTTGAATCTGGGAGGTGGAGGTTGCAGCCAAGATTGCACCATTGCACTCCAGCCTGGGCAACGGAGCTAGACTCTGGCTCAAAAAAAAAAAAAAATTCAGCTTCTAGGTAAAGATGATGGATGAAACACATTATCTAATTTTACTTTCTCCCAGCACTCTGTTACAGCTTCAGTAAAAGGATTTAAAAAGACCCAAACCCATATGCACAGGCAGCATGGGAGAGGAGAAAACCAGGCTGCTGAGTATGGTTGTGCACACTGTGCACTGCAGAAGGGTTTCCAGTTAAGGGCCCCGTGTGGGGCTGACACCCAGCTCTTCCCCTGTTCTTTGATTTGGAGGAAGGTGCGTTTTGCAAATTTGTCTGCCCAGCACAGGTAGCTTTTTCCACTCTGCAAAAAGGCACCATGTGTCCCAGCAGTGGCCCTGGAGACAGCAGTAATATTCTGTGCTGGGAAAAGGTCTTGACGTGTGTGTGACGGATTATATATTGTTTACTGAGAAATGATGGCAAGGAACACCGAGCCGTCCCCAGGCAGAAAACTGCTCAGGGTGTTATAGAACAGTGAGCAATGCGTATCAGTCATGCACTAGTTAAACTAGTTCCCAAAACACAGGCTGCATGGCCTTGTGCCCATTGCTGACTCACAAAGAGTGCTTTCTAGCTGATTTCTATTTCAGTAGTGAACCGGCGCTATCAGCCTGTTTAGTCTATGCTTATTCTATGAAGAAACACTGAACACCTGCTTATTAAAAACAATCACTTGTTCACAAAGAATAAAAATGTGGGTCAGAGTCTGCTCTGGGCTCTCAGCTCTGAAATGCTGTGAGTCCCCTGACATCCCACTCTGATTCCCACTTTTGCACTCTATCCTTGTTTCTGTTTCTTAACTCCCTCAGCGCCACCTGGGCTGGGGTCTCCATGCCGAGCTGGTCTTGGCAATTCTGGAAGTTGTCTTATACATTGTCGGATGTTCAGCAGCATCCCTGGCTACCCACTAGATGACAGTAGCATCTCCTCCTCACATTGTAACAACCAAAAATGTCTCCAGACATGGTTATATGTTCCCAAGGGAGTGAAATCATCCCCAATTGAGAACTACTGATTTAGCAGAAATGAGAAATCTGAATCTGAAACTGGCCCTCCTCAAAAAGCTCAGGATTGGTGCCCTTCGGTATCTCTGAAGTTAGGGTGGAGAATTGGTTGTTACGCCAGTTGAGAGGCGGATTCCCTGGGGACTCCCTCTCATTCTGAGAAGCTGAGTGACTTCTCTGTTCCCCAGTAGAAGACTAGAAGTTATTCCCCGGAGAGGGTAAAGCAGAGGGGCTCTGTTGGGACAGGTGAAAGTTTCTTAAACAGGACACCCTAAGCACTGCACATAAAATAAAAGATAGCTACATTGGACTACATTCAAGTTAGACATTTTTATTCATCACCATTAAGAATGAAAAGCCACACTATAGACTGGGAGAAGACATTTGCAACATGTACCTCCCATAAAAGATGTTTGCCCAGAGCACATAAGAACTCCCACACATCAATAAGAAACGGCACTCTCCCCCAAAAGCCAGCAGACAAAATCCAGATGGCCACTGGACACACGAAAAGACACTCCACATTATTAACAACCAGCAATGCAAGTTAAAACCGTAGTGAGATACCACTTCTCACCCTGCAGAATAAAATAAAAAAGACTTATGACACCAATTGTTGGTAAGGATGTGGCACAACTGGAATATACTTTCCATGAGAGCGTAAATTGAAAAACTATTTGGCAGCATCTAATAACATGAACACACTCATACCTTATGATCCAGCAGTTCTACTCCTAGTGATATCTACTCCCAAGATCAGTAAGTATATACGTTCACTCAATGGTATGAAAAAAATTAGAATTGTTCAGGAGCTGGGATCCAAATAACAGGAGGTTCGAAAATGAAAATGGAGCAAATGGTGCTGGGGGAAGTCACCAATTTAGTCACATGGATAAAGAACATTTCTTAGGATTGAAGGCCAGGAGTTTCCAGATTGATGGGTTCCAAAGGGTGGCCAGCCCATAGGCACATCTGTGGAACCAACAAGGACCAGATGAACTAAAATTCTACAGAGTGGACCACCATTCTGAGCTGTGTTGGTGTTTTTTTGTCTGTTTGTTTTAAATCTCTGGGGGGCATTTGATGAGTCTAGGCATGGGCTAAGGATCTGGGCTTAGGCCAGACAATGGGCTGCTGATACTACCGGTGAAAGAGAAAGAGCAAAGTTTTTAGTGGTGACAAAGTGCTAAACTAATGAAATTGGGAACTTGAGGAGCCTCAAATATGGCCAGTTTTCTTCACAAGGTATTCAGTGAATTTCAAGATTGTAATAGGCCACTTCAAAGGTTTCTGAAAGGCAGAACAAAACTTCACATCTTTGCAGTGCTTAGGAAACAAAGTCCCTTTGAGGGAGGGCACCCCAAAACACAACAAGCAAGAGATCAAAGCCTTAGAACAGGGAGTCCGTTTTGTGTCAGAACCACCTGCAAGACTTGCTGGAATACAGACGATTGGTTCCCATCTTCAGAGCCTCTGATTCAGTAGGTTTGAGTGAGGCCTATTAATTTCAGTTGCTTACATTTTCCCAGGTGATACTGATGCTACAGGCACGTGGGCCGTACTTTGAGTTCCATTGCCCTAGAAGGGGTGGTGAGTCAAGACTGTGCTTCAGCTGCACTTCAGCTGTGGGCACTAAGCCAATTCTGGGCACAATTAGAAGCCAAGAATCCTAGTTTGCCACTGGGCCCAGAGATTGTTGCATTCACGCAGGCGTGAGAGACAAATTTGGAGACCCGTGAGGCCTCAAACATGTGGTAAGTCTTTGCCACTAAGACATGTGCCAAATTTTTGAAACTGCATGGGAAGGAGTCTAAAGAGTTAAGCTTAAAACCTCTAAATAAATCTTTTAAAAATTGTGACCCAGCTCTATCCGAACTAGCTTAATGCATGTCTAGATAGAAGTGATAATCTACTTCATCTTCCTTATAAAGAAAAGGAGAACTTTCTGTAGTGGAATTATAATTATTTGGAACAGCTACAGTTGTTTTTTATACAATGTTCAGAAAACACTAAAAGTTACTAGACTTGAAGAGGTAAGTCCATATGATGGATACCCAAAATAAAAAGCGGAAAACAGAGGGAGGCCACAGATGATCCAGATACTGGATTTAGCAGACAAGGATTTTAAAATTGACTGTTGCTACTGTGTTAATTAAAATAAAGGAAAAGATGGACAACATAGGTGAAATGTTGGAGAATTTCATCACAGAATTAAAGTCTGTGAAAAAAATCAAATGTATATCCTAGAACTAAACAATACCGTCTCTAAAATTAAGAACTAAGGTCGGATATGGTGGCTCATGACTAATCCCAGTTAGGAGGCTGAAGCAGATGGATCACTTGAGGTCAGGAGTTCAAGACCAGCCTGGTCAACATGGTGAAACCCTGTCTCCACTAAAAATACAAAAATTAGCTAAGCGTGGTGGCACGCACCTATAACCCCAGCTACTCAGAAGGCTGAGGCATGAGAATCACTTGAATCTGGGAGGCAGAGGTTGCAATGAGCTGAGACTGCACCACTGCACTCCAGCCTGGATGACTGAGGGAGACTCTGTAAACAAACAAATGAACAAATGAAAAAAAATAGTAAATTGGAGAGACAGAATGATGCAAGATTATTAGTAAACCTGGAGAAAGGTTAATAGGAAAATATCAAAACATAAGCACATACAGAAAAATAATGAAAAAACAAACCAGGTAATAGTATATGAATCACATAAAGCACTCTAAAGTCCTTCAAAGCATAGGCCTAGGATAGGTGTAATTAGACTCCAAGGAAAGGAGACAGATAATGGAAAACAAGAAATATTTGACGAGATATAAGGTAAAAGTTTTCCAAAACTATTGAAAAAATGTCAACCCACAGATTCAGTAAGCTCAGCAAAACCCAAACCAGGTTATATGTAGAATATTGGAGACAAAAAAAATCTTCTATAAGCTCCTAAGGATAAAAAATAGATCATACTCAAAGGATCAATAATGAGAGTGACAGACTTTTCAATAGCAACAGTATAAACTATAACACAGTGGTGGGTTTCTTTCAAAATTCTCATGAAGAACTATTTCATATCTAGAATTATATATCCAGCCAAACTATCAACCAAGTACAAGGACAGAAAAAGATGTTTTTAAACATACAAGTGCTAAAAAACAGACTTCTTTCACTCTTTTCCTGGAAGTCACTGGGGGATGTTCTCCATTAAAATGAGAGATAAAACCAAGAAAGACTTGAGGTACAGGAAACAGGACATCAAACAAACAGAAGTTAGATATTTGGGGCAGAATGGCCAGCGTCTCACCTCATTGGACATGGCTTCCATCTCCTGGAGCTTAGCAATGAGCAGGTTCATGCTACCTCGGAGGTCCTGGATTTCCCCACTGTGATGTCGCACCTTCTCCTGGTACAACCTTATCAGGAAGGAGTGATCACAAGAATGGGTTGATTTGTGATGCTGTTGTTGTTACCCTCAGATTTTCTCTTTGCTAGTTGGTTTTCAAAGAATGAGTTTCAGATTTTCCCACTCTCTTGGGTACATCTCTGGACCCATTCATCAGGTTCTTATCTCTAAAACATTACTCATTCTCTTCCTTCTGCTTGGAATATTCTTACACCTAGCTCATTCCTTCCAAATATTCCTGAGTATTTTGTCTGCAATTAAGGATACTGCCATCAGGTGGTGTCTTGGTTAAAATTTTTTCTCAGCTACCATTTGCTGAGTACTGACTATGGGTCAGGAACTATTCAAGACACTTCACATTCTCTTTAATGTCCGTAATTGCCAAGAGCAAGATGGGTGTTATGCTTCATCTAATAAATGAAGAGTTAAAGGCCCAGAGAGAAGAGGTGACTTGCATAAGGTCAGCCATGTAGAAGGTAAGGGACTTAGGATTTAAACCCAGGTTGGTCTAACTGCAGTGCATACATTTATAGCCAATACACCCCATATTCTGGCTGTGGCTCTGCTTTTTAGGTAATAATATGGTTACTCAGAAGATTCCTCTTACCTCAAACTCTGCAGTGGACTGGTTATGCTGTCATCCTGGTGGAGTATTGAGAAAAGTAAGGGGTCTCCTTCAGATGGCTTAATCTGGCCCCAGGAGAACTTCATCCATCTATTCTCTCACAGTCATAAACCCACACATTCATCCACCTTCCTGTTGACTCTTCCATTCAACCACCCACCTATAATTTCTCCAAACTCTAATTTACTGTCCTTTTTATTCATCCATCCACACCTTCATCCATCTGCCCTTCTACCCATCCACCCACCCTCCCTTATCAATCTATTCTTCCATCTCCCCAACCTCCCCCATCTAGCTACACTCTAATATATACAACCTAACCCATCTACCCACTCAGTCATCCATGCATCTATCCACCAACCCACCCACCCACTAATCTATCCCATCTGATCTTCCATCCACCCATCATCTCATCCATCTATTCTCTTATTCATGTATTCATCTAGCCTCCCATTTCTTTCCCTCCAGTCCTAATCCATCAAATCCAACCTCCCATCCATTCTCTCTCCATGCACACTCCCATCTGGCCATCCAGTCATCCAATGTTGATAGTGGCAACACTTTGCTGGTACCAAGCTAAACATTGCTGGGGTGAATAGGACCTGGCTCCTTCCTTCAAGAAGCTGCCAGTACAGTTGGAGAGACAGTCATGACCACAGAAAATGACAGGACGAAAGAGGCATGTGACCACTTCTGCCTGGGTGTTCCTAGAGGAGGTGACATGTTAGCTGGACCTTGATGGATATGAAGGGGTTCATAAGGAGGAAAAGAGGAGGGGGAGGGACAGGCCCTTCAGATCCCCTTTCTGAGGTCCTCTGAGACTTTTCGCTGACATCAAATAGGGAGTCTCGCCACTTATTCCCTCCTCCTTCCTCCTCAGTTTAATTGCTGTTAAGCAGAAGGACAGGCTGCCTTAAGTACAGACATGTATTCCCTGTTACCACCACCCCACTTTAAGTGGGGCCTTGAGAAAGGAGAGATGGGTCGTCTCTGATAGTAAGTGACAGGAGAGCCATCTTGGAGGAGGGACTATCGCATCCAATCTTTGAAAGTCACCTCCGGCAGAAGAGATGGGTTCTAGGTGGGTGGCATGATGAAGGGAGAGATTTGGATCTGGGTTAAGTCAGGATCTGATTAGGGGCACGATTTGGTGAGAATGAGTGGAGCTATGGAGATGGTATTGACTGGTTAGGGTGAGACCAGTCAGCTGTAGGGCATGAGGAGGGTGCACACTCACCTGCCAGACTGTCATTTTCGATGGTAAGTGAATAGAAAACATCCAGAATCCTGTGAGGCCATGAGAATAAGAATGAGCCATTTAACATGCAAGATTAAGCACCTAGGTGCTGGAGTTAAGACATCTGGGTTCAAATCCCAGCTGTGCCATTTGCTAGCATTGTGCAACATTGGGGGAATTACTTAGTGCTCCGTACCTCAGTTCCCTCCTCTGTAAAATAGAAATAACAGTAATATCCACTTCATGATCAGATGATATCAAATATGTAATATGTGGCCCATAAACCAAGTAATCTGTGGCCTCCCCTTCCCTGTTCCAACTCTATTGGGGATAATTGGCAAAGAGAAGAAGGCACTCCGCATTTTATGATGTCCATGCTGGCTGAAATGCCACCATTCAAGCCATTATGTAAAAGTCTTGGCCGGGGGCGCTGGCTCACACTTGTCACTTTAGAAGGCTGAGGCGGGTGGATCACTTGAACCCAGGAGTTCAAGACCAGCCTGGCCAACATGGTGAAACCCCATCTCTACAAAAAAAATACAAAAATTAGCCAGATGTGGTGGTACAGTGAGCTATGATTGTACCACTGCACTCCAGCCTAACTGACAGAGCAAGACTCTGTCTTAAAAAAGCAAAAAAGAAGTAAGGGTCCTCCAGATTATCATAAAGAAAAAAGTTCCAGCTACCTGGGAGGCTGAAGCGGGAGGATCACTTGAGCCAGGAAGTTGAGGCCGCAGTGAGCTGTGATCCACTACACTCCAGTCTGGACAACAGAGGAAGACCCTGCCTCAAAAAAAAAGAAAAAGAAAAAGCCTCTACTGAGGTAGGAGAATTGCTTGAACCCGGGAGACAGAGGTTGCAGTGAGCCAAGATTGTGCCACTGCACTCCAGCCTTGGTGACAGAGACTCCATCTCAAAACCAAAAAAACAAAAACCAAAAAACACAGTCTTTAAAATATATTTGTTGTTTTTGATAAAACCTTCAACTAACTAGGAATAGAAGGGAACCTCCTTGCCCTGATGAAGACCATCTATGAAGCGCTCCAAACTAACATTCTATTTAACGGTGAAAGACTGGACGCTTTTCCCCTAAGATCAGGGAGAAGACAGGGATGTCTGCTCTTGCCAATTCTATTTAACATGGTACTGGAGGTTCTAGCCAGGACAATTAGTCAAGAAAGAGCAGTAGGCCAGGCATGGTGTCTCACACCTGTAATCCTAGCACTTTGGGAGGCTGAGGTAGGATGGTTTGAGGCTGGGAGTTCTAGACCAAGCTAGCCAACACAAGACTCCATCTCTACAAAAAAAAAAAAAAAAAAAAAAAATTAAACAAACATTAAGAAAATTAGTTTAGGGAGGTGGTGCACGCTTATAGTCCTAGCTACTCAGGAGGCTGAGGTGGGAGGATTGCTTGAGCCCAGGAGTTCGAGGCTGCAGTGAGCTATGATTGTACCACTGCACTCTAGCCTAAGTAACAGAGCAAGACTCTGACTTTAAAAACAAAAAAGAAGTAAAGGTCATCCAGATTATCATGCAGAAAAGAGTTAAACTACCTCTATTTGCAAATGACATGATCTTGCATTAGAATTCGAAGGGATCTGAGGTTTGGTGCCTTGCCTCATGTTACAACTAAAAGTTGGGTTCAGCAAGGTTGCAGGATACAAGATCAAGGTACAAAAAGTCAGTTGTGTTTCTATACACTAGCAACAAATAACCTGAAAACAAAATTAAGAAACCCATTTCTTTTTTATTTTTTTGAGACGGAGTTTCACTCTTGTTGTCCAGGTTGGAGTGCAATGGCACGATCACAGCTCACCACAACCTCCGCCTACCAGGTTCGAGTGATTCTACCGCCTTAGACTCCGGAGCAGTTGGGATTCCAGGCATGCACCATCATGCCCAGCTAATTTTGTATTTTTAGTGGAGACAGTTTCTCCATGTTGGTCAGGCTGATTTTGAACTCCCAACCTCAGGTGATCCGCCCACCCCAGCCTCCCAAAGTGCGGGGGTTACAGGCATGAGCCACCGTGCCTGGCAAGAAACCCATTTCTAATAGTGTCACAATAAATGTGTTATGTAGGCCGGGCACGGTGGCTCATGCCTGTAACCCCAGCACTTTGGGAGGCTGAGGCAGGTGGATCACGAGGTCAGGAGTTCAAGACCAGCCTGGCCAAGATGGTGAAATGCTATCTCCTCTAAAAATACAAAAATTAGCTGGGTGTGGTGGCATACATCTGTAATCCTAGCTACTCGGGAGGCTGAGGCAGAGAATTACTTGAACCCAAGAGGCAGAGTTTGCAGTGAGCCAAGATTGCACCACTGCTCTCCAGCCTGGTGACAGAGTGAGACCCCATCTCAAAAACAAACAAACAAAAAACCAAAAAAAACCCCAAAATGCGTTATTTATAAAAGATGTTATTATAAAAGTCCTATTTGTTGGATTTTAAAGCAGGACAGCTGGGCGTGGTGGCTCATGCATGTAATTCCAGCACTTTGGGGACTGAGGTGGGTGGATCACAAGGTCAGGAGTTCAAGACCAGCCTGGCCAATATAGTAAATCCCTGTCTCTACTAAAAATACCAAAATTAGTCGGGTGTGGTGGTGGTTGCCTGTAATTCCAGCTACTCAGGAGGCTGAGGCACAAGAACCGCTTGAGCCCGGGAGGAGGAGGTTGCAGTGAGCCGAGATCATGCCACTGCATTCCAGCCTGAGTGACAGAGTAAAACTCCATCTCAAAAAAAAAAAAGAAAAGAAAAGAAAAAGAAAAAAGAAAAAATCAGAACAGTTCTCTAGGACTCACTGTTTCTTTTCCTATGGGGAGCTGATTCTCCGTCCTTCCCCACCCCCAGCCTCCAGTCCAAAGCCAGCATATTTCAGGGAGGGAGGAGATTCCTTTGCTTGGGAAAGCTAAACTGTGCGTGGGAGGTGGGGGTGGCGGCTGGAAAGACCATGGAAACCCAGAAAGCGGGAGTAACCATGTTCATAACACGGTTTGGGGAGAGCGCTACAATTTCCAAAGCATTTCTTGGCTTTCAAAATATTTTCATGGTCATCATTTCATTTCATAATTCTCACAGCAACACCCATCAGGTGGATGGCAGGGCGGTGTCTTGCCCAGTGTCCCAGAGTCAGTGCCAGGGTGCAGGGATACGTCAACCTGGGACTGGGCAGGGCCCTGGGACGCACCGAAAGCACAGAGGAGCAGAATGCCTGTCTTCTCCATGAGCTTCTGGCACAGCAGCTTGCATCTGGAAGGCAGGGAGTGGTGGTCAAGGCCAGGTGGGCAAGGCTCTGCCAGGTGTTCACCCTCCTCCTCCTCATTCTCTTTCTCCGCATGCGTGCTGTTTTCCCCATCCCTTCTTCTCTCCCTGGTGAACGTGTCCTTCAGGATTCAGCTCAAATGTCCCCTCCTCTGAAGGCCTCCACGGGTAACGCTCCCAACCCTCCGAGCTTGGCAGTGTTTTGGTGCCTGCCTTTCCCACCTGACTGGGAGCTCCTGAGTGGTGAGTCTGAGCTAGTTTTAAATGTAAAATTTAAACTTCAAATCAATGAATGAGGTAGATATCTCTGCTGGAGTTTGGAAGAATTTCCAAGGACAGGAAGGGAAAAGGGAAAGATCGGGGCAGGCCCTCGAGGCAGGAAGAACAGCACATGCTGGGCTGGGTGCGGTGGCTCATGCCTGCAATCCCAGCACTTTGGGAGGCTGAGGTGGGAGGATCACTGGCATTGAAGACCAGCCTGGGCACTTTGGTGAAACTCCATCTCTACAAAAAATACAAAATTTAGTCAGACGTGGTGGCGTGTGCCTGTAGTCCTAGCTATGTGGGAGGCTGAGGTGGGTTGAGCTCCAAAAGTAGGGGCCGCAGTGAGCCATGACGGCACCACTGCACTCCAGCCTGGTGGTAGAGTGAAACCCTGTCTAAAAAAAAGTTAACAGCATGCGCAAATGTGCGGAGGCGGGAATAGGACCAGGAATGGGGTGTCCAGGGAGCGAGGACCCTGGACTTGCTGGCCCAACGGTTCTCCAGCAGGAAGCCAAGTGACAGCAGCTTGGAAAGGAAGGGTGGGATAGGATTCCAGGGCGCTTCAGGCTGAGGGGCTGGAGCAGTGGGGAGCCGCAGTGGGTTCTGGGGTGCGGGTGTCTGACAAAAGCCAGGTTTGGGATAGTTTTTCTGGTCTGGCTACCAAGGAGAGATCCAAACTGATGGAGGGGCTGTCATGGTCCCCAGCTGCCACTTCCCACCCCCCATCACCCTTCCCTGCCTTCCCCACTCACCTGCACGTGTTAAACAGAACCTGCTGGGCCTGAGTTCTCAGGAAGAAGGCCAAACAGGTGACCCAGGCTGCACAGGAGACAGGAGAGCCGTGAGCCACCGCGCCCTCATCTTTGTCCCATTGCAAGGACCTCCTGAACTTTCTGGGGCTGGGGGAGGTCCTGGAGCTGGGAGACCCTCTCGACTTGCTGGCCAAGCCCAGGACAGCACCGGGCTCTGCTTGTGGGTACGCACTAGCCTGGAGGGAGTACAGGTCCTATATGTGGGCACTGCTTGCCACTGGCAGTTAATAGACAATAGTGACTCCGGAGCACAAAAAGCCTGGAATGTAACAATGCCCGTTTCCAGACCCTGGGAGCTTGGCGAGAGCAGGAGCCTTGTCTGCTTCATCCCCGAATGCCCGCTATGGAACTAGGCAGAAAGTAGGGACTCAGGATGGACGGGAAGGTGGGAGGACACAAGGGTCGATGGAGGAAGGAAGAAGAGGATGGCTGCCTGGCTTGGAAGATGGATTAATTGGGAGGAGATGAGAGGGTGGGAGACTGAGAGGATGGGTAGATGAATAGAGAGAGGGATGGCTGGATGGATGTGCCTGTGGAGTAAGGTCTGGGTGAATTAATGGACTTGACAGGTGGATGGATGGGTGAAACCAGCGGCTGGGCTGGTGGTAGAGGGTTGGCAGTTAACTACTCCGGACAGCAAGCCTCCCTCCCAGTTGCCCTCTCCAGCCACCAAAGACATTGGCAGGAATGACACCTCCAATGGGTAGATCTCCAGAGTGCAACCTGCAGCTCCCCATCACCCCTGCAGCCCAGGGCAGGCCTTGCCACCCCCAGGTCAGCTTGGGCTGAGGCTGGACCCTCTCCCCAGGCCCATGTTGATGGCTAAGGCGATTCTTCAGTATATACGTACACACATATCCCAGCATGCACTGAGTCAGGCCTAGGGCTTGGGCATTGGTGCGGACAGGCAACAGGAAGGCGTCATCTGCAGAGAGCACAGGACAGTCATGTCACATCCCTGCCCCTCTGCCCCTGCCCCTGTCCGTTTGACATCTCTGAGCCTCAGCCCCTCAGCTGCCCATGAAGATACCAGGACACCCATCCCTGCTCACTCATGTTTGAGGAAGGGTCCTCTGCCATCCTGCTGGTGTTCTCGCCTCGCTGGGCAATCCTGGAAATGACAAGATTCATGGTCGCATTTTACAATTATGAGGACCATAGTGTCCTTGGAATGTGCATACCACATTCCAGATTGGGAAACAGGTGTAGAGAAGATTGCCTGTGATTCAGGAACAGATCCAGTCTGGCTGACCCCAAATCCAGGTCTTCACCAAAAGACTCAGGTTGCTGTGGCAGTCACAGGTGGTTGTCACCATGTCCCAGAGGTTGGCGGAAGCCTGGTTTTGCCCCTTTGTCTGCTCCTGCCCCATGTGATTTTAGACCATCCTGATTGGTGGAAGCCTGCTGTCATGCCCCTATTCCCTGTGCTGTGATTGGTTCAAGGGTGAGGAAGTCTGCAGGGTTGAGGTGGGTTGGGGTATGGGGGTGGTTAGGAGGTAAGAAACTTGGGGGAAAGGTTAGGTTTAGGATTAGCTAAATGAGACCCACAGAAAATGATGTTTACTCTCCTTCCCCTAGACAGCCACATTTCTGCCTGACACCCGGAACTGTGGTGGCCATCTTGTGACCAGGAGAGGAGACTAAAAGAACAAAATGATGACAGAAGCCTGGGTCTTGGGTGGCATGGCAGAACCGAGGAATTAGCGCACTCTGGAGCCCCCCGCACCTTGGGACCTCTTGAAATGTGAGATTTAAAAATTTCCTTTTTTTCTTAAGTCCAAGGTCTCTAAACATTTTTATCATACCCTCAGTGTATTTATGTTTTTTTATTAATAAATTATATATACACCCAATTGTGCTAATACATTATTTACCCTTTCCAAATGTACAGATTTCTTGATGAAATTCTTGAGGAATATAAACGAAAAGAGGATGAAAGACATGCAGTCAAGTCTGGTCATTTCTCGTCTCACCCTTGTGAATTGTTTGGTATACTCTCTTGGGAAACACATCTGGATCTGGGTGCCCAGAGATAGGCATCATTTTGAGTTGGAATTTCTGTCACCTGCAGCCAGAGACCCTCTGACAGATAAAGATGGTGAAATACTTGCTTCCTTGTTTCCTATCAGGCTCCTTCACTAGACCGTGGCTCCATGAGGGAAGGGAGCACATCAGGCTGGTACCACACTGTGTTCCCTGTCCTCTGTGTATGGCCTGGCACACAGTAGGTGCTCAATAAATACATGCTAGAAAGATGGCTGCTTTGCCACTTCCTGGCTGGGAGACTTTGGGAATACCACTGCCAGACCTCTCTGGTCTCGGTGGCTGCCTCTGTACGGTACAGTGACAATGCCGCTCACCTCCAATGACAGGGTTGGGGGGCAGCATTTTGTAAACTGTAAAGGGCTGGGCAAAGGGGTGGGGTTGCCATCCTTACCTCCGGGGCCTGCGGTTGTTGGCCACATCTTCAAGTAGGGCACCTGGGTCCCGAGGGCTCCTTGAGGACCGTGGCATAGATTTCCTTCTCTAGGACTAGGGATGGAGGCGGGGATCTCTGGGAGCTGGTGAAGAGGAAGTGGCTGATGCCTCTGAGTGTCCCCTGAATGGTGCCAAGTGGAATCTGTCAGGATCACTGGAGAAGTTGGCACTGTGACCTCACAGAGGAGGTGAGAGGAGGGGCAGGGGGCAGGGGCTAGTCTCCAGCTTGGCTCTAGAACCTCCCCCAGAGGAAGCCATTGTGACCAACTTTCCTTTTTTTTTTTTTTTTTAAGAAACAGGTTTCGCTATGTTGGCCAGGCTGTTCTTGAACTCCTGACCTCACTCAGGTGATGCACCCGCCTCGGCCTCCAAAAGTGCTGAGATTATAGGCGTGAGCCACTGCGCCTGGCTCAACTTTCCATTTTTAAGACGGGGAAATTGAGGCCTCAAAACAGAAAGGGTCATGCTGGGGTCTCAGGAGCTGAAGCTCCATTAACCCAACCATGCTTTTTCTTGTGCCCTAGACCCCTTCCTGCCCAAGCTTCCCCACTTTTTCACCATCTTAGGTGGCACCTGAATGCGTGTTGAAATGCTGAGCTTCTCACTGGTGGACACTGTGCATAACACAAAACAACAGTGCGTGTGTTGTTGCTTTAATAAAGTTCCACTTTTTGGCCGGGGGCGCCAGCTCATGCCTGTAATCCTAGCACTTTGGGAGGCCGAGGTGGGTGGATTGCCTGAGCTCAGGAGTTTGAGACCAGGCTGGGCAAACCCCCTTCTCTATTAAAAATACAAAAAATTAGCTGGGCGTGGTGGTGCATGCCTGTAGTCCCAGCTACTCAGGAGGCTGAGGCATGAGAATAGCTTGAACCCAGGAGGTGGTGGAGGTTGTAATGAGCCGAGATCACGCCACTGCCCTCCAGCCTGGGCAGCAGAGTGAGACTCTGTTTCCAAAAAAAAGTTCTACTTTTTTTAGTGGGGAAAAATAAAAGCATAACTGAGTAGTGGAAAGTTTGGGCTAAGTTTTTTCTGTAGCCCTGCATGTAGGGAGCTTGACAATTTGGATAACAAAGCTAAAAATGGATTCACTTTTGCCTCCTGGTGGCAGTTGCTCAAAATTGCAGGCTAACTACCTATGGGAAGTGGTACGATGGTCCCTCAAGGAGGCCCACATACTAAAACCTGAACGTATAAATATGTTAAATCACAAGGCAAAGGGGAGTTAAAGCTAGAAAAGGAATTTAAGTTGCTAATCAGTTGACCTTGAGATAGGGAGAACACCCTAGATTACCCATGTGGGTCCAATGTAATGACAAGGGTCCTTGTAAGTGGAAGAGGGAGGCAGGGAGATGGCAATGCAGGAAGCACTCAGCCCAACATGCTGGTTTTGAAGATGGAGGAGGGGACCAGGATCCCAGGAGTAAGGGCAGCCTCCAGAAGCTGCAGGAGGAAGGTCAACAGTTCCTCTCCTACAGCCTTCAGCAAGGAACACAGCCCTGCCAAGACCTCCTTGATTTTGGCCCAGGGAGACCCATCTGGGTCTTCTGACCTTGAGAATGGTAAGATGATAAATTGTGTGTTAAGTCACTAAGTTTGTGATAATTCATTATTGCAGCAACAGGACACCAACGCAAGACCCCTGAGAATATTCAGGGAAGGAGAAACTCTCAAATGCCACCATCGCAATTGTTACAAAGGTCTTCCAAATGTATACTCCTTCATTTATTCGTTCAACAAGTATTTATACATCTAGTATGGTCCAGGCACTGGATACAGGGCTGAGCAGAACCAGCTCCCATCCCTGCGGATGCAGGCAAAGTGGCTGGCAGAACATCCGCATGTAGCAGGTGCTCACCAAACGGTGCTTGCCCTGGCCATCAGGAGGGGCTGGGATCTGGGATGGGCTGGTGAGACTCTCCCTCCTTCATGTCTACTGGCTGTCACTCAAATGGCTCCCGTGCTGGAAATATTGAGGAAAAGGAAGTGTCCGTGCCAAGAGCAAACACCGAGAACGGCTTTGGTCAATATTTGCACCTCTATCCACTGAGTCTGCTGTTTGTGTCATTTATGGTGAGGGCGCAGGAGGGCCCAGTCTTACGCACTGGTGGACAAACCAAGGCCAGGAGCAGGATGTCAGGGAGCTCACAGAAGGCTCTTCTCATGCCTTTTTGCTTCTAGAACAGGGGCAGGGGAGCACTGGTTGGGAGGTAGGGCTGGTTCAGGTGAGCTCTGGCGCTCGGGGGAGGGCTTGATGGTGTCTGTGGTCAGCTTTGTAGGCACTGGAGGGGGCCTAGCACAGGTGGGTCTGGGAGCTGGGCCTGATATTTGGGCTGGTGTGGAGTCAGTGGGAGTCACAGAGTGCACTGGACTGGGGGAAAGGCCCCAAGGTATCCTGTGCCAATGAAGAAAAATGGAAAGGCCATCACCTACTGTGCACACGTGTATGCACAGACACACGAACACACACATATGTACCTCCCGATCCCAGGAAACAGTCCACTCTACACACATACACCTAACACCACGCACTCACAGACCCACAAACACTCAGTAGGCCAAACCCCATGTATCCGGACATGCACACAAAACTCCTCCCTTCTGCACTCCTGTCGGTTTGTGTAAATAGGCACATAACACCATCAACCAAGATGCCAATGTGCCCATTTCATGTCCACAGCCATGCAGAAGAGCACACTTTTCCCCCTGAGGCTATTGTGACCCAAGGCATATGTGTACATGTGACAGTGCACACACAACCACACGCACATATCAACACACACATTCCTTCACACGCACACACAGTTCCTTGGGTCCCATCTAGCCAAGGCGGACGCTGGCGCTGTAACATGGAAAGAGATGGTGGACTGAAGCGTTGTGAGTGGAATGTGCATTTGAAGACAGGCTGGGGTGTTAAGCTGCGGGGACGGGTCACGCACCCTTTCTCTTCTGTTCCCTTTTGAGTTAGGGCTCAGTTTGTGAGTGGGACCAGGGCTCAGCATGTGATCAGGGTCAGGGCTCAGTCACTGGGGTCAGCGCTCAGCGTGTGAATATGCGACAGGGTCAGGGCTCAGTCAATGATGGAGGATGGTGCTCAGGTAGCCTTCTGCCCCTCCTAAAAGGGAGAGGCTTTCTGGGAGAGCTTAGAGTTACCAGGTTTGAGGGGTCATTGCAGCCATCCCCCTGCCTACAAGTGCCTCTGTCCTCCCGGGCCTTGGCTGAGCCTGGCTGGGGTGATCAGGGTACTCTCCCAGAAGCAGCTTTCTTTCCAGAGATCTCCTGGCCCCTAAGGCCACAGCTTCCCAGCCCCAGGGGCTTGTAGTAGTTGGCAGCTGGGCCTCGCTACTGGCTACGTGGCAGCACCAACGCACATGTGGGATGAGACACTTTGGCCAAGGCCGTGTTTGCAGGGAAAACACTTGCAACCACAAGCAAACTTGCCGCTCCCTGGGTCCCTTCCCAAAGGACCCTGCACATTGGGAGCTTTATAAAGTAGCCTCTGCACCTGCCTGCCTGAGGCAGACGAGGGCTAGCCTGGGCCGAGAGTTCACCTGTCTCAGGAACCACCTGCGGTAGGCATGGGGCTGGGCCGGCACTCCTCCTCTGAGGAGTCTCGGCTTCTCTGTCTGTTCAGTGGGGATGCTACCTCCAGCTGCCATCTGCAGAAGGGTCCTTCCACCCTGGCCTTGCTATGGGACCTGGGCCAGTGCCATCATCCTGGGTCTCAGCTGACCTGCCTGAGCAGCAGTCCCTCATTCCTGCCTGGCTTCCTCTCCTTGAGTCATACACAGATTGCCCACTTGGCCAGACTGGGCCAGGAGTGGATAGGGGCCATTTCTCTCCTGGCCGGGAGGGGATGAGGACAGCAGCCAACTGGGTCCTCCCCTGACTGGGTTTGGACAGCTGGAGACCAGGCTGGGCTGCCACACTGGGCTGGACTCCGGCATCAGGTGACACAGTCCTGGGCCTTTTCCTGGGACAGGAAACTCCCCTCCGCCTCCCCATTTGGGAGGCTCACCATCCTTCTCTGCCATGGCTTGGGTCCTGCACCAGGTCCCAGTCTGCTGTGTGGCCCTAGGCAAGACCATTTCTTCTCTGGGCGCTGGGGGTCATTTCCAGGAGGGACTCCCCCCATGGCTCCTGATAAAGCAGGCAGGGCAAGGTGATGGTTCCCAGTGCAAAGATGCCAAAACGGATGTCTGTGGACCTGGGGCAGGGCTGGGGTCACAGTCGGGGCTTGCTCCCTCCAGGCTGGAGTGGGCTTCAGGTGGCTCAGGGGTGGGCTGTTCTGCCTGATGCTCGTTTCTACCCCAGCCCACAGATCCCGGAGGCGGTGGCCAGGACAGCCATGGCTCGAGCACGTGGGCTGGGCCTGCTGCTGGCACTGCTGCTGCCCGTGGTCAGTGCCTCCATGCCAGGCACCGTGGTCCGACTCAACAAGGCAGCACTGAGCTATGGTAAGGAGTGTGCTACCCAGCGTGCGCCTGCGAGCCTGTACATGTGTGTGCCATTAAGTGTGTGTGCGTATCTGTGAACTCAAAAGCCCCATGAGGGCCCAGGTTTTAATCGGAAGTTGTGCCCCTGGCACCCAGACGATGCCTGACACATGGCGCTGCTCAACAAATACTTATTACATAAATGCATGGGGGGGAGTAGGTCATGTGACCCATGTGCAAGTGTGCACACATGACTTGCTCTCGTGCTTTAGTGATTGGGCTTGGGTTGGTTTGAGGGGCTATTGTTACCTGTGCGTGTCTACTTATGAGTTTGAAATTTCACAGAGATGTGTCCATGTGTGTACTTAAGTGTCGGGGAGGATGCAAGCCCATGATGCATGCCTGGATGTGTGTGCACAGGCATGGCTATGCACCCTGGGTGTACACGCACACCTATGTGGTGTGTGCATGCACTTGTGTGCTTGGGAGAGGTCTGTCTAGCACCGTGCTGCAGGGAGCGTTCTAAAGTTGCATCCCTGCTGAGCTCAGCGCAAGAGACCCAGCCGCTCTCTGGGTCCCACTTGTGCGAGGCCTCTGTCTTATTTATGACTTTGCTGCCAGATCCTTCCAAGCCTTGCCCCAGTCCCCTACGGAAGGCACAATGAGGAAACTTAGACCCAGGGAAGGACAAAAATTGCCAAGGTCCGGGATGCCAGCACAAAAAATGTGTATCCACCTCAAGCTGCCTCTTGGGGAGAATTTGGGCTCCCACCAAAGCTGGGAGATCAGAAGCTGTTTTCCCTGAGGCCAAACCAAATTCAGATTACAGGGTGAGAAAGTCAGGTCAGACAGCAGATGGCACTTTCCATGGCCCAGGACATGACAGGGGCTCAGGGAAGTAGCAGGTTCCCCCACCCCTGGGTACAAGCAGCCTTCTGGGACCTGGTATCCGGGCAGATGGGCAGGCAATGAAAGGGGTCAGTGATCCGTGCCAGAGCGTGACAGAGAGCTATGCATGGGTGCCCACAGGTAGAGCCATGAGGCCCACGCCCTCCACTGCCTTCCTGCCCTCTGCCTGTTCAAGCCTCCTTTGTCCCCAGGGAGCCCTCCCCAGCTTGCCTGCCTGTGTTTGTTCTTGGCAGAAATCCGGCTGGAGGCCCGCGCTGGGTGCATTGCTCCCTAGCTGGGCTGAGTGGCTAATTCCAGCGTCCTTCCCACCCCCTACCGTCCCGCAAGCCCCAGAGTCAGGGGAGCAATGCAGATGGAGTCTGAGGTCTGGGTGTGAGTCCCAGCTCAGCTGCAGATGGTTAGGTGGGAGAGGGGCGCTGGGAAACACGGAAACCACAGCCTTTATGCTTCTTGTCAGGGGAGACTAAGGCCTGGAGGGGTGCAGGGACTTCCCAAATTCTCACAGTGAGTCTGATCAGAGAGCAGGCCTCTTGACTCCTCATCTGAAGCTCCCTTCCAGCACCATTACCTCTTATTTTAAGTCAACTCTCGTTTAATTAGCACCGATCTGGGGCCCAGGAGCACAGGTGGGCGAGGAAGGCCAGCGGCTTGGGAGCCAGGTGCCTCATTCCAGAGCCAGCTTCCCCTGGCCAGGTGCCCTCGCCTCTCTGGAAACTGAGCATGATGGTAGGAAAAGTGAAGCACTACGGGAGCAAGACGGAAGTGGGCGCCGCTGTTATGACGAAAATAAATGGCCGCGGTAGCAGCTAGCATTTGCTATGCCTTGAGTGTTTACGATGATCCTGTGTGACAGATACCATTAGAATCATTGCACATGTATAGATGGGGAAACCGAGGCACAGAGTAGCCACACAGGCAGTGAGTAGCAGTGAGCGCTGGAGTTTGAACCCAGAATCTGAGGGACTCGAGTCCTCAGCCTTCAGGTGAGGCTGTCCCCTCCCCTCCCTAGGGTCGTCCCCTCTGCTTCCATGGGACGCCTCTGCAGCAGGCCAGGCATGATTGGGAGATGCTCCTTCTGCTTGGGAACTTGGGGAAGGCTCCCAGAGGAGATGGGATCTGGTTGGAACCTTGCAGGAGGGCAAAGGATTTTGCTGCTTTTGAGGAATGGGGTAAACCAGCAGGATGTTGAGAGGCAGGTGGGGGAGGAGGCCATGCCCAGGTGGAGAGGGCCTGGCATGAGTGACGCACCCAAGGTGGGCTCATGGGGAGTCAGCTGCCCTCCCCACGTGCTTGGAGCAAGCCCGCCCCTTCAGTCTGAGTTCTTTCTGCACAAGGCGCAGGGCAGATGGCAGGCAGTGTGTGTTTGTGCTACTTGGTGGCTCCTGAGGGCACCCTGACCTCACTCTATCCTGGCCCCACAGTGTCTGAAATCGGGAAAGGCCCTCTCCAGCGGGCCCTGAAGGTCACTGTCCCTCATTTCCTGGACCGGAGCAGAGAGGTGCTTCAGCCCACCAGGTCAGTGTTCCTCCTCCAGAGAAGGTGCTCCTGCCAGCAGGTGGAGTGTTCCTGCTTGCCAGGTGGGTGCTTCAATCCACTGTGTGGATGTGTCCTCTTGCCTGCTGGGCAGACAGTCCTGTCCACGGGACAAAGTGTTCCAGTCCACCAGATGAGCACTCTTCACTAAACGCAGGTGAGTGCCCACAAGATGATTTAAAAGAGAGAATCAAGGTGGAGATGCAGGGGCCTGGTGCCTCTGAATTAGTGAATTTCTGCCCTCAGGGGTGTAAGACTGGCTCCTGAGTCCCCAGGGCTGGCAGGACCCTCTTTCTTCTTCCAGAAACATCTGAGCCTCCTTTACCTCCACCCCACCCCGCTTAATGCAGAAACTAATGGCACAGGGAGGTGGAGCCTCCCAAACTTAGACACCCCCCCAATCCCCAGGCTGGTCAACAGTCACCTTCCACGTAGGAACTCAGGCTCACTACTGTCAGATCTTTGGGTTTCCAAGAGAAGATATACATCTAGAATCCATCAAATTTGGAATGGTAGCAGCTAATTAAAAAACATTTAAAGGCTGGGTGTGGTGGATCACACCTGTAATCCCAGCACTTTGGGAGGCTGAGGGAGCGGATCACCTGAGGTCAGAAGATCGAGACCAGCCTGGCCAACATGGTGAAACTCCATCTCTACTAAAAATACGAAAATTAGCTGGGCATGGTGGCATGTGCCTGTAATCCCAGCTACTCAGGAGACTGAGGTGGAGGGTCTCTTGAACCCCGGAGACAGAGGTTGCAGTGAGCCGAGATCGTGCCATTGTACTCCAGCCTGGGCGACAAGAGTGAAACTCTGTCTCAAGAAACAAAAGCAAACAAACAAAAAACATTTAAAACTGTAAGACCCTGGAACAAACGGTGGGTGGTTAAAAAACAACAACAACCATCTGACCAGGGGACATGAACTGTACAGTGGAGAAATGACTTTCATTTAGGACATAAAAGAAATCACAGGTTAGCTGGAGAGTGCCTGCAGCTCTGAAGTCGGGAGTATCTGTTGCTTCAGGCTACGAGCTACAGTCATTGACTAGGATACCAGACAGAGGTTTTCCGCCTTCTGTGGTTCCTGAAGGTTTTCTTTTCCAACCTTCACAACTTTCCAGGCAGGTGTCAGAAACTGTCAAACACCTGAGCAATCACCTCACCCAAGACCTGCCCAGTGCAGGCCCCCTCTGCATGTTCTCTCGACCAGGTGTATCCAACCTTGGTTTGCATGCTCCCTGGTGATGGAGAACTCACCATGTCCCCCTCACCTCGTGGTTCTAATTGTCAGAAAGCCCTTCTTTATAACACCGTGTGGGTATGGCTCAGAGCACCCACCCCAGAGTTGACCCCATGGTTTAATGGGGGCCACCCTTCACCTTGATTACCACCCTGCAGGATCCGGATTCTGAATGTCCACGTGCCCCGCCTCCAGCTGAAATTCATTGCTGGTTTTGGAGTACGCCTGCAGGCAGCAGCTGATTTTACTTTCAAGGTCTTTCGGTGAGTGGATCTCCTTGTTAGGGGGTGAGAAGGGTTTCAGAGATGCTCCGAGGGACACAATGAGGGGACGGGGACAGCAACTCCCCCAGGGCCCTCGTGCAGGTCTCTTGACTCCCTGTCCAGTGCTCTCTCTCCCTCACCCCTGGAGGGGAGCAAGATAGTGAGAAAATGTCTGAGAATCCTGCTCAACAGCTCTGCAACTGGGCAGAGTCACTTCACTTGTTTGCCCCTCAGTTTCCTCATCTGTACAATGAGATGAACTTCTGTAGGGTGGTGATGAGGGGTTCGTTGAACGGGTTCATTGCTGTGATGATAATTACTGTCCTCCCTTTCCCAGGGCAAGGCATGTGGGAGATGCTCAATAAGCATCACGATCAGAGTTACTCTTGTACACCTGGGATCTTGTCTGCCACTGCACGTAATTTTCACACCATGAGCTGTGCAGTCAGAGGCGTCTCTTATCTAGCTCCTCTACCCTGACTGATTTTATGAGTGCTTCCTGTGGGCCAGGCTCTGCGCTGGATGTTTTCACATGATTATCTCAGAAAACTCAGCACAGCCCTGTGAAATAGGTACCACCAACCTTATGTCCATTTTACATAAGAGGAAACTGAGGCTCAGCACGGCAAGGGGCTGGCCCAGGGTCTCACAGTGAGAGGCTCTGGACAGCCAGTGCTCACACCCACTGTTGCAACGGGTCTTGGGGCCAGGGGCTGTGGGCCTGCCCCAGGTAGGGCCATCTCACTCTGAGAGGGAGGCCTGCCTGGGCTAAGTGGCGGGCAGGCAGGGGCTGGGGATTTGCAAGATCTCTTGTCAGTCATGGTGGGCTCTGCTGGGCGGTGCTGCTGTAGCTTAGGTCTGGCCTCCCTGCAGCGCCACAGAGCCCCTGGAGCTGACGCTGCCTGCGGAACTGCTGGCTGACACCCGCGTGACCCAGAGCTCCATCAAGACCCCCGTGGTCAGCATCTCCACCTGCTCCTCATTCTTAGGCCGTGCCAGAGCGTCTGATAGCAGTAACAGGTGGGTGCCTGGCGAGGGCAGGGTCACAGGCATCCCAGATGCCAAAGCTGTGCTGCTGTTTCCTGAGCTGCACACTCAGGGTACAATGGCCACAAGGGCCTGAGAGGGCCCTATTATTGTGCCTGTTTTATGACTTTGAGGCTCAGAGATGGGGAGAGGCATGCCTGAGGTCACACAGCAAGTGAGCAGCCAGAGCCTGGGAACTTCCCGTCCCCCCAGCACTTGACAATACACACTAGCTATGAGCACGCTCTTTGGGGAGGGATTTTCGGTGGATCAGACTGGCTGTTAGGACCTGGAAGACCCACCCCTCCTAGCAGAGATGAGGAGAAGGAAGCCAGGGAGAGGCCAGGACCCCCGAGCTCTCACAAGTGGCTGCTCCCTTCTGCATAAAGGTCGGGGACAGCTCCTGCCTCCAGAGCACCATTCCAGGCCCTTTCCGTGGGTCATTTCATTTGATCCTCGTGGTATCCTACCGGGTAGGTGTTAAATATTTCCTGAATTTTACAGGAGAGCAAATGGAGGCCCAGAGTGCTTAAGTGACTTGCCTAAGGCCACCAGCTGACCAACGGTGTAGCCAAATTCAAGCCCAGGCAGCCCAACCAGTTCCATGGCTTGCAAATCCCCCTAGATGATGTCGACACCTTCCCACAGTGAGCGGGGCTTGCTAAGGTGTTGAGCATCCTGGAGGCTTAGAAGAATGCAACGCTTGCGACAAGACTGAGCTTTTCCCCAGAGAGGCGTGTGGGTGCATACACCGTTCACACTTATGTCCTGTGATCATCACGTGTGACTCATGACCCCTCACTGTCCTCACAGGTGGGGAGGCTCACAGGTTATTGAAGGGAAAATGGAAGCCCAGAGGCTTTGAAAACACAGATGCCACCCTCCCACCTCCCCGGAGAGCGGGTTCAGTGCCGTTGAGCTGTGGCTTGGATTGACATTTTTGCAAATCAAGGAACCATAGATGCCTATGAAGCACTGTTGAGTTGTTTAGAGGGGAAACTGAGGCCCAGAGCCAGGAAGGGACTTTATTAGGTGTGTCACAGAAAATTGGACCCAAAGCAGGAAGCAGACCCAGGATCCCAGCTTTATTCGCTAACCCAACCCTCACTGGGATTAGAGTGGCCACGAAGCCAGCTGGCCAAGGTCATGGCCAAGTCTGACTTTTGCAACATCCTCTTTGTCTCCTTCATTACATTCTTGGCCACTTCCAAACCTGAGATAAATGACCCTCTCCTTTGAGACTCAGTTTCCTCGTCTGTGGGGCCAATTATGCCAGTACTGTGCCTGGCAGGTGACAGGGCATTGAATGGGGTTGATTAGCTTCCTGGCTGAGGATAGAGACTCCTCTCCCAGACACGTGACTGTGCTGAGCGGTGGGACCTCATGTGTTTGGGAGCCCAGGAACTCTTTCTCTGTTTCTCTCTCAGCACCTCCCACGCACTGCTGGTCCTGGTGCAGAACCACATCAAAGCTGTCTTGAGTAACAAGGTAAAGGGCTTGCAGATTTCTCAGAAAGGAGGGCATGGCTTCACCAAGAAGGGATGGTGAAGGAAGGGTGGGATTTCAGGCAGAGGGACTTTGCTTGGAATTTTTTTTTTTAATAGAAGCTTCTTCCTTGTCCCCGTGAAGGCAGGGAAGGGAGTGGCTCCAGGGTCCAGGGGAGAGATGGGGAGACCCAAATGAGAGCAGAGTTTATGGGGTTGGAGGGGAAGGGGGTTCCTTCTCTTGGGGCAGCCCCAGTTTCATGCTAGAGGGTGGAGTGGGGTTCGTGGCCCTGTGGTTTGTGAAGAGAAGACAAAATGAGAGTGGACGAAGGTGTGGGCATGGGGCCAGCTGCAGCCTGGATGGGTGCTGATCCTTTCCAGCTGTGCTTTGTCTATGCTCCTGGTTCCACATCTAGACTGAAAGAAACAAAGCTCCTCCTCCATGGGGCAGTTAGGCATGAAATGCATTAACATTTCAGAAGAGTTTGGAAGAGTGGTTTGCAGAGTAGGCGCTGCTATTATTATTGCTTTTTTTTTTTTTTGGAGAAAGAGTCTTGCTCTGTTGCCCAGGCTGGAGTACAGTGGTGTGATCTCGGCTCACTGCAACCTCCGCCTCCCGGTTTCAAGCGATTCTCCTGCCTCAGCCTCCCTAGTAGCTGGAATTACAGGTGTGCGCCACCATGCCCAGCTAATTTTTGCATTTTTAGTAGAGACGGGGTTTCACCATTTTGGCCAGGCTGGTCTTGAACTCCTGACCTCGTGATCCACCTGTCTCGGCCTCCCAAAGTGCTGGGATTAACAGGCGTGAGCCACTGCGCCTGGCCTCTTATTGCTATTTTAGCTCTTGTCCCTGTCTGCATGGAGCTGACTTGGTGAGAGAGGGTAGCTGGGGGCCAGGTCCCACTGTCCAGGGGGAACTCATTCTCTCCCTGCCCTATCCCATCCCAACCCCAGTACTGCTTTAGGGGCAGCAGTAGAGACCAAATCCACCTGCTGCATGCCACCCACACACCCCAGAGGGGGACTGCAGCTTTCCATCTTACAGATGAGAAAACAGGCTTGAGGGGTGAAGGCAGTGTGGCTCCTCTTGAGATTCCTGTGAGATACCCAAGTGGACAGCGTGACCTTGCTTGTTGGTCCAGCCTCTTCCTCTCCCCATCGACCCCCTGCTGTCCTCATAGCCAGCCTCTTCTGGGCAAGGGGGTGCAGGCAGCACTGCAGGAAGGAAGACCTGCCCTCTCCTCTTCCTCGTGACCTTGCCCAGCCCAGTCTGGCCAGCTCTTGCCTGGTTAAGGCATTGAGTGACCCTGGCCTTGCGGGTCCTCCTCTGCCTCCATCTTCTGTCACACCGATCCCAGCATAATACCCTTCTCTGGCTGCCCATGGCGCCCAGGTGAACCTCTGTGGCTCCCTGGCCTGGCATCTGAAGCTCAGCCTGGTCTGGCTTGCTGATCACTGCCTGTCCCTGCATGGGCACCACCCTCTCACCAGCTGGCCCTCTGAGCCCCGCTGCAGCAGACTCCCTGCCTCAGTTGCTCAGGCCCAGCTGTGACCACCTCTGCTGGGCTCCACAGCCACCGTTCTTTCTTCAGTGGCTGGGGACCCATGCTCACACTGTCACCAGCATTTGAGCTGCTTCCCCTCTGTTTCTTCAGTGCCTGGAAGGGGTCCCAGGAGATGCCCACCGGCTGGTGGAGGAAGGGGTTCCAGGCATGGTGTATGAGTTGGGAGGCTTCTAGACAGGGCCCCTAGACCCCTCCCAGCCTTGCCCCTCAGCTTGAGAGCTGTCCTAACCCCAGCCTCCTCCTCCCTGTCTTGCCACAGCTGTGCCTGAGCATCTCCAACCTGGTGCAGGACCTCAATGTCCACCTGGGCACTTTAATTGGTAAGATCTGGGAGCCAAAGGCGGGGTCCCACGCCTCTGGGATCCTCTGGAGCCCCTAAGACCCTCCAAAGACTCCACTCTGGGTCACAGTTAACCTCCAGGAGGGTCAGTTGTAGGGTGACTGAATTGTCGGCTCCCAAAGCAGTGTAATTACTTCCAAACTACAGAATTTGGAATCTGGGAATCTCCAAATTCTAGAACCAAGTCTTTGATTCTAGAATCCGCATATCTTAGGTCAAAAGATCTGAAAAACAAAATAAAATTTTCAGATCATGAGTCTTAACATGGGAGAATCCAAGGACCATTGACACTTTGAATCTAAAACCATTCACATTTTCAGAATCATGGGATTCTAGAAACCAGAGACTCACATTGGAAGGGACCTTGCCATTGTGTTAATGGAACCCCTGGAAGTCTCTCTGCACCATCCCAGAGAGGCAGGGGCAGGGACGGGCACGGACGTCATTAGAGGTGGTCTGTCACTTGCTCAGGGACCAGGGCTTCATGTGGGACGTTTGGCGGCTACAAGTATGCGCCTTCTTTAATTGAATGGTTGTGCATTTATTTTGAGGCTGCTTTAGAAAGGATACATGACCGCCCCCTCAGACTGGGGATTTTTTTTATTTTTATTTTTGAGACAAAGTCTTGCTCTGTTGCCCAGGCAGGAGTGCAATGGCACAATCTCAGCTCACTGCAGCCTCTGCCTCCTGGGTTCAAGTGATTCTCCTGCCTCAGCCTCCTGAGTAGCTGAGACTACAGGTGCCTGCCCTGCTAATATTTTATATCTTTAGTAGAGATGGGTTTTCACCATGTTGGCCAGGCTGGTCTCGAACTCCTGGCCTCAGGTGATCCACCTGCCTTGGCCTCCCAAAGTGCTGGGATTACAGGTGTGAGCCACCATGCCTGGCCTGGACTGGGAATTTCATAAATATTAATGGTGGGTTATGATTCTTGATAGTGATAGAAGGTTCTGGTTTCCAAGTAAGTTTTTGAAAAGAAAGTTGATTGAAAGAAGAATATGAAATCAGTACAGGAGGATGCGCTGTGCCAAGTCTAAGAGCCGTGCTGTGGGGCCTGCTGGCCTGGGTTCCCAGCTGTGCAGCCGAGATTGTGTCACTCAACCTTTCTGGGCCTCAGTTTCCTCCTCTGTAAAATGAGGATAATCATAGACCCTCCCTCTTAGGGTGGCTGTGAGAATTAAATGTGACAATTTACATAAATTGCTGAGCATAGCCCTGTGCCCAGGGAGCAAGCTGAGTTTATTGAATAAAGTGCTGGACTTTGTTTCTTGGGTTGCACGGAAAAAAGAAGACAGATGGGGTTCTTGAAGCAGCTCCAGGAGGGTGGATGGCAACCCAAGGGGATGCCATCTTGTCCCTTCTTGCAGCCTCAGACTCTCTGGGCATCAGGCCCAGGGCTGTGCGTTATCTGTAGGATCGAGGGAGGTGAGCAAGAGGTGGGATGAGGGGACCTAGGGTGTCGACTGCAGGCCAGCCACGCACACTGGGCGCTGCTCAGAGCTCTTCCCGCGGGATGTGTCTCGGGGAAAGACTCCATCCCTGAGGGCTGGGCGCTTCTGGGTTCTTGCCATGAATGGTTTTGTGTGTGTGTGTGTGTGTGTGTGTGTGTCTGTGTGTCTGTGTCTCTGCGTATATCTGTGTGTGTCTGTGTATCTGTGTGTCTGTGTGTGTGTGTGTCTGTGTGTGTGTATGCATCTATGTGCATGCGTCTGTGTGTGTATATGTGTGTGTGTCTGTGTCTGTGCGTGTGAGTCTGTGTTTTTGTGTGAGTCTGTGTTTGTGTGTATATCTGTGTGTGTCTGTATGTCTGTGTGTCTCTGTATGTGTCTATAGGTCTGTGTGTCTGTGTGTATGTGTCTGTGTGTGTGTCTGTGTGTATGTCTGTGTATGTGTCTCTGTGTGTGTCTGTGTATGTGTCTCTGTGTGTGTGTGTGTTTGTGTATGTGTATGTGTGTGTCAGGAGATGATCTCAGTCTGTGGTTGCTTCCTCTCCTGCCTGGAGGTTTCAGGGCCCCCATGTTCCCCTAGATTTCCTCCCACACCTCAGCTCTCCACCTGAGGTCTTGTGGGTTGGATTGGCTTCCCTCCCCTGTCCCCACCATGTTCAGGGCTGGGGGGTCTAACCCTAAGGCTCCGGCCCGTATATTCCACGTCCTCTGGGACAGCTCCTCCTGTGAGTCCCACAGGCCCTTCTGGCTCAGCATGTCCTCAGCAACCCACGCTTTTCTGCTCCACAGTGTCCCTGCGCCTGTTACCTTCTCAGGGGCCACCCACCATCCCGGCAGGGCCCAGGGCCAAGGCTTTCTCTCCTGTCTGTCTTCTGCAGGGCTGGTTCTGCCTCTGGCTTTTCCCAAGGTCCTCTTTACCCAGGAGTGACTGATGGGAGTAGGCCACTGCCTTAGGCGAATCCCCCACAGGCAGACCCTGAGACCAGGATTTTAGTGTCAGTGGTCAAGTGGGAGGTGCTCCTAGGAAGCACGGGTTGGAGAGGAGTGCAAGGAGAGAGAAGGAAGGTTCGTGAGCTGGTCACTGCTGTGGGCAGCTGAGGCCTCAGTCTCCTTGGGGAGCTTTTGGGACAGGGTTGAACATGCCTCAGCGTGGTCTTACCTGAGGGCAAGGAGCTGGGTGTGTTTCCACCAGCTCTCATCAGTCACGGTTCATGTCCCCGCACACCCCGCTGTCCACACTCCTCCTCCTTCTGCAGATGGAGTCCCAGGTGCTTGCAGCCACGATGGTTAGTCAACTTATGACGATGGCTAGAGTGGCCTTCCAAACAAGACCCCATCAGAACTGTATCTTACAATATGAATATGAAAGTGGGTCAACCTCATCTTCTGAGCAATATTATCAATATTTAAGAACTGCAGTGGCAACTCCCTACCTGTTCTCAGACTCGTCACAGAAGCATCACCTGTTCCTTTTGAGCAGGGGTAACACTCTCCCAGTGAGTTCAGCACGGCCTCCTCACTTGGCATTTAGTCTTCACAGCCTGAGCAGAATCCGGGCCTTCATCACTTGTTTCCCTGGCTTGAAGCTGCTCCCATCTGAAGCGCACCTTCTGTCTGGCGGCTTTGCCTGAGTTTCTAGTGTCTCTTCCACGCCGCTGTCATTGACGTGAAGTCTGGAGCTGCTGTCTGTTGGCCACTGCACTTTTCGATGGGTTGACTTTGCTTTTGAGCAGGTGACTGCATCTAACTTTCACATGGGCAGGGACAGGGGTGCTGGTGGGCTGGGGGTGGGGGTCGTGGCATACTGGGGTAAGCCAGGAGGGACATTGGGAAGGATCCCAACGTGTATTGGTGGTGGATTCTTTAGTGAATATTTTTGTATTAAGGTAGCTTTGGATTTCTTGTACAATTTTTTTTTTCTTTTGAGATGGAGTCTTGCTCTGTTGCCCAGGCTGGAGTGCAGTGGCACAATTTCAGCTTACTGCAACCTCCACCTTCCAGATTCAAGCGATTCTCCTGCCTCACCCTCCCAAGTAGCTGAGACTACAGGCATGTACCACCGTGCCTGGCTATTTTTTTTTTTTTGTATTTTTAGTAGAGACGGGGTTTCACCATGTTGACCACGCTGGTCTCAAACCCCTAACCTCAGGTGATCCACCTGCCTCGGCCTCCCAAAGTACTGAGATTACAGGCATGAGCCACCACACCTGGCCCTCTTGTGTAAGCTTTTAACAACAGTCCTGCAAGGCGGCATCATTATCCCCAGTGTATAGATGGGAAAGCAGAGGCTCCAAGCATAGTATCTCAGCATGGTGCTAAGAGACTCCCACGAACAGCTTGTCCTGATTGTCTTCTCACTTGTCCCTCCTCTGCTCTGGCCACACTTCGCAACCCAGCTCAAAGTTGCCTTGTCTGGGGACCTTTCCTGGATTTCTCTGCTTTCCCTATTGCCCAACCCCCCATATTACTTTAATAGGGGGCACCTGGAGGCCAAGGAAACCGGATTTGGTATCCAAGCATGTGAGTCTGAAGTCTGGTTCTGGTGCCCACTTGCTGTGTGACTTTAGGAAATTTACTTGATCTCTCTGAACTTAACTAGTCTATCCAAAAAATAGAGATCAAAATTCCTGCAAGTGTTGCTTACAAGACAGAGCAGGTTAAATGATTGCCCTTCCTCCTCAGTAAAGATGTCTCCATCAAAGATACCGTGTAATTGGGATCATTCCAAAAACCAGCTCTTGCCCTTATCTTTGAGGAATTAAAAAAAAAAATCTCATAAAAGAAATCTAAGTGTCCAGCCTAGGGGACTGGTCATATACCTAGAGTGTGGTGTGATAGACGCAAGGAATTAACTAATGAATAATTTTTATTTAAAAAATTTCATATCGTAAACTGACAATCTATTTATTGAGACAGCATCTTGCTCTCTTGCCCAGGCTGGAGTGCAGTGGTGTGATCTCAGCTCACTGCAACCTCCACTTCCCAGGTTCAAGAGATTCTCCTGCCTCAGCCTCCTGAGTAGCTGGGACTATAGGTGTTTGCCACCATGCCTGGCTAATTTTTTTTTGCATTTTTAGTAGAGACAGGGTTTTGCCATGTTGGCCAGGCTGGTCTTGAACTCCTGACCTCAAGTGATCCGCCTGCCTCAGCCTCCCAAAGTGCTGGGATTACAGGCATGAGCCACTGCGCCTGGCTGACAATTTATAATTTTACATATTTAGGAGGGACAAAGTGACTTTGTCATGAATGAATACAATGTGGAATAAATAAATCAAACTAATTAACATATCCATCACCTCAACTTCTTAGAAGCCACTACAAATCATAGTTTAAAGGGCATTTAATCACCTAACAACAGGCCTGGTAATGTACTCACATACAATAAAAGCAAAACTGTAGCATCGTTAGCACCATTTTACAGATGAAGAAGCTGAGGCAATCTGTCTTGAGAGCCTGTGTTCTTCACTAAGCTATAATGCCACACTGTTGAGGAAAAGAGAGGACAGGCCAGACATGGCGGCTCATACTTGCAATCCCAGCACTTTAGGAGGCTGAGGCAGGAGAATTGCTTGAGCCCAGGAGTTCAAGACCAGCCTGGGCAACATAGCAAGACCTCTATCTCTACAAAACAAAACCTTAAAAATTAGCCAGGCATGGTGGCATGTGCCTGTAACTGTAGCTACTCAGGAAGCTGAGGTGAGAGAATCACCTGAGTCCAAGAGTTCAAGGCTTGCAGTGAGCCATAATTGTGCACCACTGCACTCCAGCCTGGGTAACAGTGCTTGACTCTGTCTCTAAACAATAACAAAAAAAGAAAAAGAGAAAGAGAGGACACAGTACTGTGTGGCTCCACTCCAGACTTAGAGAGAGAAAGAAAGAAAAAATGTTTATCTCTGTGTAAGAAAATATTGAAAAAGAACATTGAGATTCTGGGCTATATTTTTTCCACCTCTTTCATGTTTTCTTTTCTTTCTTTCTTTCTTTTTTTTTTTTTTTGAGGTGGAGTCTCGCTCTGTTGCCCAGGCTGGAGTGCAGTGGCGTGATCTCAGCTCACTGCAACCTCTGCCTCCCGGGTTCAAGAGGTTCTTCTGCCTCGGCCTCCCGAGTAGCTGGGATTACAAGTGTGTGCCATCACACCTGGCTAATTTTTATATTTTTAGTAGAGAAGGGGTTTCATCATGTTGGCCAGGCTGGTCTCAAACTTCTAACCTCATGTGATCCGCCCACCTCGGCCTCCCAAATTGCTGGGATTACAGGTATGAGCCGCCACCCCTGGCCATCTTTTTCATATTTTCTTTTCTTTTTTTTTTGAGGTGGTGTCTCGCTCTGTTGCCCAGGTTGGAGTGCAGTGGCGTGATCTCGGCTCACTGCAACCTCTGCTCCTGGGTTCAAGCTATCCTTCTACCTCAGCCTACTAAGTAACTGAGACTACAGGCGTGCGCCACCATGCTCAGCTAATATTTTTTGCATTTTTAGTGGAGACGGGGTTTCACCATATTGGCCAGGCTGGTCTTGAACTCCTGACTTTGTGATCCACCTGCCTCGGCCTCCCAAAGTGCTGGGATTACAGACGTGAGCCTCCGCTCCTGGCCTCGTCCTTTGAAACTTCCCAGCAAGTGTATTCTGAGGCTCAGAGGAGTTGAGCTCTGAGCTGTGCTTCCCCGAAGGCTGCTTGGAGGGTCTGTACGGAAGCTGGACTTCTGTGATCTTGTACTAACTGGCCCCAGTGGGGTGTGCCGTTGGAGTTCCTATAGGAGGCAGTGTGATGAGGTGTGGAGAGCATAGCTTTGGAGTCTGACTGACCAGGTACTGCATTCCTGAACAAGACTGAACCTCCCCAGACTGTGTGTCTGTGTGTGTGCATGTGTGTGTGTGTGTGCACAAAATAACCCTACAGGACCGCAATGAGGATTGAGTGAGATGCTGTAAGTCAAATGTCCGGATCTTGATAAGTGAGAGCTCTCTTTTTCTGGGGTTCCTTCTCACCTTTGTCGGGGAATATTTGTGCCTGGACTGGGTCCTTCTCTTTCCTTCTAACTCGGGTCACTAGCCTCCCACCAAAGGGGAACGCAGAAACCATACCTGTTAGAATTGTGTCTAAACTAAGCGTCAGCAGACTGTGAGTATCTCAGTCCTGGCCATGTGCACTTTGCCACTGACATTTGCTTGCTCGGAGGCTTGCCTTGCCTCTTTTGTTTTGTGGCCTGCTCTGGTTAATCAGGGTAATCAGACAACCCACTTTTCTGGATAGATGAATCGTTGGTGAGCTGTGCTAAATATGCCACATTTTCTTCTCCATCCTGGTTTCATGAAGGCCTCAACCCCGTGGGTCCTGAGTCCCAGATCCGCTATTCCATGGTTGGCGTGCCCACTGTCACCAGCGACTACATTTCCCTAGATGTCAATGTAAGTGTCTCTGGCCCTCCCAGAGCTGGGTGGTGGGCGGGCTGCTGCCCCTGGAGTCCTTGGTGCCCTGGAAGATTCCTAAAGGAGCAGGGGAGTGGGAAAGGAGAGGAGGAGCTGGAACAGCACTCCAGCCGGGAGCATGGCACATGGATGAAGGTGTGAACCAGACATGAGGCATCCCCCATGGGTCAGGGGCGGGGAGTGGCATCTAGGAGCCCAGGTTCTGCCATGGAGCCACCTCCCTGCTGAGGCCCTGCCACTTTTCTCCCTCTCCCCGCTCTCACCCCCACAGGCTGTTCTCTTCCTGCTGGGCAAGCCCATCATCCTGCCCACAGATGCCACCCCTTTCGTGTTGCCAAGGCACGTGGGCACCGAGGGCGCCATGGCCACCGTGGGCCTCTCTCAGCACCTGTTTGATTCTGTGCTCCTGCTGCTGCAGAAGTCCGGGGCCCTCAACCTGGACATCACAGGGCAGCTGGTGAGGGCCCAACCTGCAGCCCAGGGCCCGTGGGGCAAGAGCTCCCTGTGGCCCAACCTAGGGAGACCCCCGACAAGACGCCAAATCGTGGGCAGTGGTGCCACTGGAGCTGGAGCCACAGGGTGGCTGTTGGAAGGGTTAAATGGGGCCTATTGGGAGTGATTCCTCAGGGGGAGAAGCGGTGATCTATCTTGGGGAGCAGCTGCCCTTTCTGAAACCTGTTGTGGGCTGGGGGACTGATTTCAGAGGTCGGATGACAACCCGCTGAACACCTCTGTGCTGGGCCGGCTCATCCCGGAGGTCGGTAATGTTTCTGATCGTTCCAGGGGCTGAGATGGGGCTGGGGTGGGGTTCTCTGGGCTGTGGGCTCTCTGCTGGCTCTTATCTGTCCCAAGTGAACTTCAGCATCTGTCCTTAATCCTCCTCCATCTTGGGGAGGCGCCAACTTTGGCCCAGACGTCACACTCCGTCTCTCTGTGCCTTCGCCTGAGCAGTGTCTGCTGCTTGGAATGGCTTTCTCTTTCCTTTCCCTTATCCTTTTTCAAGACCAAGCTCAGGGTCGCTGCATCAGGGAGACCCAGTCCCCTCGTCTGCTGCAGCGGCCTGAGGGGAGGACTGGAGGTCCCCAGTCACATATAGCACCATGGTGGCCCGATCAGCATTTGAGGAGTGACTGGCCAAACAGCCCACCAGCTGCTGCCCCAGCAGGGCCTCCTCCGCCTCTGCCTCCCCAGGTGGCCCGCCAGTTCCCCGAGCCCATGCCCGTGGTGCTCAAGGTGCGGCTGGGTGCCACACCTGTGGCCACGCTCCACACCAACAATGCCACCCTGCGGCTGCAGCCCTTCATGGAGGTCCTGGCCGCGGCCTCCAACTCGGCCTTCCAGTCCCTCTTCTCCCTGGATGTGGTGAGTGCGGTGGGCCCAGTGGGGCTGGCTGGAAGGTGGGCAGCCGTCACGGAGACCTCCCTCCCAGCTGCACTGTCCCCGAGTCTTTGCTCTACTCACATTAGTGTCTTCGCTATTCCTTGAACGTGTCAGGACACTCCCGCCCCAGGACCTTTGCACATCCTGAGCCTCTGCCTAGGACTTGCTCACCCTGGCTCTTGGCATGGCCAGCTCCCCTCCCCTTCCAGGTCTCAGCTTAAATGTTGCAGCCTCGCTGGCCTGCCCTGAGTGACAGGGTCCCCGTCAGCCTTCTCCGCACCTCCTCTCTGCCTTTGTGGCCCCTGCCACTCTCTGAAAGAATGATGTCTGTTACTGTGGTCATGGTTCCCCTTTCCCTCTGTTGGTGGCTCGTTCCCAGGGCAGGGGCCTGGTGTGCCTTGTTCACATTGAGTTGTTCCCAGTGCTCAGCGTGGGGCCTGGGGCATAGCAAGGGATCCACAGACACCTGCTGCTGGAATGAGTGGGGGGATGTGTGGGAGGCTGGGTAGCTGGTGGCCCCCTTGTGGCTCTGTGCTCTCTGATCCTGCTGTCCCCATGTGCCCAGGTAGTGAACTTGAGCCTCCAGCTCTCTGTATCCAAGGTGAAGCTTCAGGGGACCACGTCTGTGCTGGGGTAAGCGAGTCCACCTGGACCCAGTAGCCTTAGCGTGTTCTGTGCAATGGGTCCACCACCTCCGCTGGTCACCGTGTCAGCCAGGGAGCCTGGAGGTGGGGAGGTGTCAGACCCTGTCCTGAATTCTCCTGCTTCTCTTTCAGGGATGTCCAACTCACGGTGGCCTCCTCCAACATGGGCTTCATTGATGTGAGTGTGGGGCTGGGGCCTCTAGAGACCTCCTCCTGGGCGGGGCATGCCTTGAGGCTGGGGAAGGTGTGTCTGCGTATGTGTGTGGAACCGTGTGCCTGTGTGTTCCTCTATAGCCGCTAAAGTCAGGCTTCCCCAGGCTGCTTGGGGACAGCAGCCAGTCACCCTGTCTGCCTGATACTCTGCCTGGCAGTCGATGGCTTGTCACCCAGCCTTCAGCCCAAGAGTCCGTTGATCAGTTGGACAAAGAATGTGAGCTGTCCCTTTAGCCAGGTGACGTGATTGGGTCATAGACCACCATACGTCTACTTGTCAGCTGGCAAGCTATCAACATGCCCCCCTTCTACCCAGCTGCCAGTCTGTCTGTTGGTCATCTATGTCAGGCAGTCTACTGGCCGGTCCACCTGTTGGTCACACAGTGCGTGAGTGTCCACAAGTCAGTGCCTGTCCCTCAGCCTCCCCTCCGGTGAGCACTGCTGCTGGGTGTGATTCTGCAAAGGCTGAGCCAGCCCTGGGGTTGTCGCTGGGGCCCACTTGAACCCAGGACATGGATGACCTGGCCTGCTCCCTCTTCCTCAGCCTCTGCCATCCATCCGTTGTCTGTCTGTCTGTGTGTGTGTTTATGTATGTGTCTTACTGTCCATCCCTCCTGGCCCCTCGGCTGGGACGGGCCCATCTCCCCGGCTCTGTGGCTGCAGACAGATCAGGTGCGCGCACTGGTGGGTACCGTGTTTGAGAAGCCCCTCCTGGACCATCTCAATGGTAAGCCCTGCCCGCCACCCCAGCAGGGCCCCTCTGGCCCCCTCCATACCCCACATCTGCTCAGTGCTCAATCCAAGCCCCCTTCCTACCTCCCAGGCTCAGAGGGTGAGAGGGAACCCCTGGAGACCAGCAGCCCATGGGTGTGTGCCACTTGGCAAACATCTGTGTAGCAGCTGTGTGATCTTCACCAAGCGGCTTTTTCTCTCTGAGCCCCAGCTTCCCCTTCTATAAAATGGGTGTAATAATAATGACATCTTTCATCCAGGTGCAATGGCTCATGCCTGTAGTCCCAGCACTTTGGGAGGCTGAGGTGGGTGGATCACGAGGTCAGGAGTTCAAGACCAGCCTGACCAATATGGTGAAACCCTATCTCTACTAAAAATACAAAAAGTAGCCAGGCATAGTGGCACATGCCTGTAATCTCAGCTACTTTGGAGGCTGAGGCAGGAGAATCACTTGAACCTAGCAGGCAGAGGTTGCAGTGAGCCAAGATTGCACCACTGCACTCCAGCATGGGCGACAGAGCGACTCTGCTCAAACTAATAATAATAATAATAATAATAATAATAATAATAACAACAACAGCAGCAACAACAAAGGCATCTGTCTCCCAGGTGCCTGCGAGGACTCAGTGCCGTGATGCGCATGAGGGCTGCGGCACAGGCTGGCTTCGGGTGACGATCATTTCTTCTTTCCCACCTGCAGCTCTCTTGGGCGTGGGAGTTGCCCTCCCCAGCATGGTCAACCTCCACTACGTTGCCCCTGAGGTCTTTGTCTATGAGGTGAGAGCCTTTGGGTGTGACCAGAGGGGCCTCCTTCACCCAGAGGGACTGAGTGAGGTGAGGGTCACCACTCTACCTTCCCCCACTGCTGCCGCCAAGACCATGTCGTGAATCCTTAACTGCAATGAAATGAAAAGTTCAGGATGCCAAGAGATGCTGGGTCAAAGGTTTTACCTTTCCTTCAGTCCTCATCAAATATCACACCAGGCCACACTCAGGGAATTGGGGCCTTCACTTGCCTCTTGATTCTGTGCCCTGGGATGGGCACGATCCCTTTGGTATCTGGGGCAGATGACAGTGGGGCTTCTTCTGCTTTGTAGATAAACTGTGCAGGCTGGGTGGGAGTAGGGAACTTCCTGAACTTTCTAAAATTGCTTTCCCTGGATCTGAAATTGTGGGCCCAGGGTGAGATTCAATCACCTCACTGCCGAGGGTGAGATCTTACAGCTGCCGTCTTCTTCACCTGGGATATAAAAGGAAATTCACTCAGCAAGACATGCATGAGACAGAAAGCTGAACCCAGGTCTCACAAGCCCAACGTCTCATGTGCTGTTCATACCTCATGAGTGTGACCTGCTGATGTAATTCTAGGGAAGATGCCCATGTCCCTTAGGAACTACTGTCTCAAGGCACTTGGATGATCCACCCCCATGGGAAGGAATAATTGGTACACAGAGGAGCAGGGCTATGTGGGAATTTCCCTAAGACTCCCCAAAGCAGGTACAGTTGGTGGCTGATGCACCTTGGCACTTGACCCAGCCACTGGGTCAGAGGTGAAAAGTCCCTAGGCATCACTGTCCGATGGAACTTTCTGGAAGGATGGAAATTTGGACTGTCCAAAGCAGCAGCCATGACTAGCCACAGGTACATGTGGTTAATTAGCCCTGAAATGTGGCCAGTGCAACTGTAGACCTGAATTTTTAATTTTATTTCATTTTAATGAATTTCAATTTAATTAGCCATAGGACTAATTAATTAGCCATAGCCACTAATTGTGGCTGCCTTCTTGGACCACATAGCCCTAGACTATGCACTACATCGTGGCAGGAACCGGTTCTGGCTTGTTCTCTGCTGGCTCCCCAGCACCTGCCACAGGGCTTGGCTTGTAGTAGAGGCTTGATGAAGTTTTATTGAATGCATGAATGAATGAATGAATGAATGAATGATCAGCAGCCCTCCAGAGTGCTCCTGCAGTGTAGTGTAGTGTAGGGGAGCCAAGGTGCGGGGGGAGGTGCCTGGCTCTGCAGGAGAGACTTGGACTTGGAAAAGCTGCTCCATGGTTCTGGGCTCCCATTCATAAAGCATCAGTGGTATCCACCATCGGAGCAGCAACCAGTGCCTTTTTGGGGGGTCTTACTGCATCCTCACAGCGGCCTTGTGAGGTAGATACTGTTACTAACCCCAGGTGACAGATTGGGAAACTGATGCCCAGAGAGGCAAAGAACTCTCCTCACAACTCGTGGCAAGAATGGCAGAGCAGAACTCGGAGCCAGGCTGAAGGGGTGCCTGGGGTTCTGCCAATGCTTGTGCCTCTTCTGACCTGGTCCATGGTTTCCTTTGCCCTTCAGGGCTACGTGGTGATATCCAGCGAACTCTTCTACCAGAGCTGAGGCAGGACCACTGGGAGGCCTGAGAGTGGGCCAGCTCGCTGCGCGGGGGACCTTCTTATCTCAAGCCACTGGGGAAACTGAGGCAAAACCATGCTTAGTCATCACCAACAAGCGGAACTGCCCAGCTGGGCTGTTTCCTCTTCCCCGACTGCCTGGGTCTCCCTCCCTCACTTCTGCCCTATCCCTTCCTCCTCCTCTTCTCCTCCCTCTTCCCTCACCTCCCTACTCCTTCCTCTGCCCCACCCCCAGGGGGAGCAAACTGCTCCTCCAGGTTGTATAGACCTCCCCTCTTGCATTAAACAACTTCTCTTGAGCTGCAACTTCCAGCCAAGCCCGTCAGACTCTTTGCGTACCTAACGCCAGTTCCCTACATGTAGTCTCTGGGTTCTGTCTGTCCCTGGAGCCACTAACACTGTCTGGGAGAAGAAGACGATGTAACCACATCTGTTGATGACATCTCTGTTGATGACATCTGTTGACTCTATCACCTCTTTGCCTGGGGGAGCTCCTATTTTGAAAGAGGACCCTGGAGAGCTGCATGGATGAGGCTGAAGTTAGGGAACCGTGGTGGCACCAATTCTATTTTATGGATGTGGGGACTAAGGCCCACTGAGGAGGGGAATGCACGGCGCCTCAGAGCTGGATGGTAACATGACCTTCCTGCAATCCAGACATAAGATGTCTGGTTCCCTCTCCTGTTCTCCGGCTCCCAGAGCTGGACCTTGTCCCTGAGTCACAAACTTCAGGTGATAGGAAGTTCATTGCCCTTCTAGGCAGCTTCTCTATCTTTGTTCTTTGTTTTTTTTTTTTTTTAATTTTTGAGATGGAGTCTTGCTCTGTCTCCTAGGCTGGAGTGCCGTGGTGCGATCTCAGCTCACTGCAACCTCTGCCTCCTACAATTCAAGCAGTTCTCCTGCCTCAGCCTTCCGAGTAGCTGGGATTATAGGTGCACGCCACCACGCCCAGCTCATTTTTGTATTTTTAGTAGAGATGGGGTTTCACCATATTGGCCAGGCTGGTCTTGAACTGCTGACCTTGCAATCCACCTGTCTCGGCCTCCCAAAGTGCTGGGATTACAGGTGTGAGTCATTGCACCCAGCCACAAGTTTTTTGTTCTAAGGAGGTATCACCTGCTTCCCAGGCCTCTGCCCTTCTGGTCACACTGGACACGTCTAACCCCATTTCCCTCTGAATGCTCTTCACACCCCGTGAATCATACAGGAGAGGATGACCTAGGGAACACCAAAGGATGTAAATGCCGGCAAGTCAAAGCCATGTGATTTTCTCCCCTGATATGCTAATCTCTTAGCCAGAGATAGGATTCCTTCCTGCCTAGATATATGGGATTTATGTTCTGTTTATATTTCCTTTGGGGAGTAAAAGGTGCCTGAATTTTTACCACCAGTAAAGCAAAGCCTTTGGTACAGGGTGATCCTAGCCACTCTTCCTGTGAGGATTCGGGTTCATTCCTAAAGTTTCCAGGGTGAGAGACTGAAGGGACTGGACCAAGCCCAGAGCCTTGGTGGTGGTGAACAGGTTGGGGGTGGTACTGAAAGAGTGGCAAGGGGCAGGTTGGAAAATCCGCCCCTGTAATTTTGCTCGGGACAATGTGGCTTGTATTTCATTTGGATATTTGGTTAATTAATTCATTAATCCTACTTTTATTTAGAGTTAAAATAGGCTCAGCTCTAGAAGTGAGGGAGGGAGACCCAGGCACTCAGGGTGGTCTGGAGTATGAGACAGACAAAAAGCTTACGGCATAGCCATAGTCCATAAAGGAAGTTAATAACCCAGGAAAAGATTGAGCTCAATATGCCAGTCCAGTGATCCATCCATCCATCCATTAATCCATATAACCATCCATCTATTTGTCCATCCATCCATCCATCCATCCACCCACAAATCAATCCATATAACCATCCATCCATTTGTCATCCATCATCGATCCATCAATTCATCCACCTACTCACTACACATCAATGTATATAACCATTCATCAATTTGTTCATCATCCATCCATGCATCCACCCATTCATCTATCCACCCATTACCCACTTATTCAATCATTTTTTTCAACCAGCCAGGCTTTGTTTGTACCCATGATGTGCCTACTTCAATAATATATATTATTTAAGGGGGGATGAAAATGCCTGAGTCAAGCTCCCTGCCCAGAAGAAAGTTGGTGGTCTGTCCAAAGAGAGTTGCCCTATTCCTAAGGGACACCCTTTGGTCATTCAGTCAGGTGTCTGCTGGGCTCTGGCTGCTGAGAGGGACAGATGGGTGCAGTAGTCTGAGTCCAGTTAGAAGAAAGAAACCACATAGGAGCGCAAACAGGAGAAGTTTAATATGAAGAGTTATTAACTATGATGAAAGAGTCACTGCAAGACATAAGGAAACTCTGTATGGTCCTCTAAGGCTGAGGGAGAGTACCCAAGGAAAGACAAACTCGGAAGGGCTTCGGGCCTCATTGGAGAAGGCATTGCTCAGCCTACTGGATAGCACAGATACTGGCTGGTGTGGCCAGGTTGGAGACGGCCTGAGTGGCCTGGAGTTGCTGGGCAAACGATAGGCAACTAAGACCCTGAGAGCTAGTGTGCAAGCAGCGCGGGGGGATGAAAGCAAGGAGCGCTGGGGTGTGCCTTGCACATGGAGCAGCTCAGGGTGTGGCTCTCTGGGCTACAGGTGACTGGAGAGAGGTGATGTGGGGCTACTTACGGAGGAGTCTGGGCACCGGCATGGGCAAGAGGCCTTCACGGGGGTTGGGCCAGTTGGGTAGGGACACGCGGAGTAGCTCTGATTTCTGTTTGGAAGGGCTGGCCCCAGGCTGAGGCTGTAAGTTTGCAGAGGGATTGAGTTCTGGACCCACGGCTGTGACAGGCTCCACCTGCACACACTCACGGCCAACCCCAACCCGCACTGGAAACTGCAGGAAGCCTGTTCCTCTCCACTGCCCTCTCTGAAGGAAGGCTGACGTCATGCTCGCTTTAAGGGAGAAATGCTTAAACGAGTCCATTGCTTATCATGGAGCATACACTGAAGGGTGCTTTCGGAGCTGAGAGGTGATAATAAATTGCTGACACAGTGGGGCAGAGGAGAAAAGGCACATGTTTCCCAGGTCAGGCGCCTTTGCAAATCTCTCACTTGCCCACTCGCATGGCCCACTCTTCGCCCTGAATGTCCACCCTGCGTATTTCCTCTTTGCCCAACACGGGATGCCTTTCCCGGAGCCTGTTCACCCCCATGCAGCAGCGCAGATGCAGTCTCTCCTGGCCACAGCGTGGGGTGACCTGCCCGCCTTGGCTCAGTCTCCAGCCCCTCCTCCCCGATCACGCTGATGCCCTTTGATTGCATACCATGGTTACTGGTGTCTGTGGCTTCCTTCCCCACGGCACCTCCCTCACCCCTCCCAGAGCCCAGCACACAACCAGTGCATAATAAATGTGTGGTGAGCGAGCTGTTTGTACACATATATGCTGGAGCTCTGACCCAGGCTTGCCTCAGCCCTAAGCCCTGGGCAGGAAAGGTGGAGAGCCCCGTCCTCATAGGCAGGTGGGGACTGCTAGACTTGGAGTCCCCTGTGTTGGGTCCCAGGAGGTTTAGTGAAGAAGGGAAAAGATGTCACTGAGCTTTAGGACTGGCCCAGTCTGCAGTGTCTGAGAGGTTGGGGGAGGAAAGGAGGCTAGGGAAGCCTCCCTGGAGGAAGGAGCCTCAGCTGTTCCTGGAAGCATGGCCAAGGTTAGAGCAGGGGTCAGGACGGTGTTGTAAGAAACAAGGCAGGGTGGTTCTGGGGCCTGAGAGAAGAGAGGGGCCCTGTTGGGCATGCCTTGGCAGGTGTTGGCCTGGGCTCTGGAGCCCTTGGATCCACATTCAACCCCCAGCTGTGCCATTCACTTGCCGTATGACCTTGGACAGATGACTTGGCCTCTCTGAGCCTTAGTTTCTCTAGCTATAAAATGGAGAAAATTGCTGAAGTGCCTGCCTCACTGGGTAGTTCTGAGGATTAAATGGGTGAGTGTAAATAAACACTTAGCGTGATGCTGGTACCGGGGAAGGCACAGTAAATGGGTCCTACTGTTATTGTCACAGCATAGAGTTCTGCACCCACATCCATCATAAAGAGGATTAAAGAAAAGTGGCCCCAGAAAGGTTGAGGAAGCCACCTAAGGTCACACAGCTTGTGAGGGCAGCATTCAAAGGTTTTCTCCTATTTCCCCCACCCCATGTCCTTTCTGCTCTCCACCCTAAATCCACTCCCTCATACCCAGATGGCCCTGGCAGGAGGCAGGGAGGGACAGGCAACTGCAGTCAGAGGCACGCGGGGCAGATCTGTGGGCAGTAAGAGGATGTGGGGGCTGCCTGCGTCTGTCTGTCGGGGCGGGTCAGCAGGGATAAGACGATGCTATCTGTGGACCCGGCTCCTGCAGCTCAGGGCCCGGATCAGGGTAGAGACTGTCAGGCTGCCCCACTGGGCTCAGCCAGAATCTCCTAAGCCTCGAGCGCTTGCCGGCCACTACCTCCGTCCTGCGGAGCTGGCTCCGCTCACGCCCTGGGATCAGCTCCAGCATCCCTTGCTCACAGGCCTCCGGGTTCCGATGCTCACACTGTTCTTCCATCTCTGTCCCGTCTCCCCGGTTTAGTGGCCTCCATCCCCCTGGCCTCCCTCAGGCATGATAGGCTTTGTGGTTGTTGACTTGCACAGTGCCTGCCTCCTGCTTCGGCCTCCAGGGACTCTCTTAGGGCAGGAACCTCAACTGCTTGCTCACTAAGATGCCCCAGAGCCCTGCATAGGCCTGGCACACAGTAGGTGCTCAACATGTGTTTCTTGAAGAAACAAATGCATGTTCTCTGTGTGTCCAGACTTATGGGAGGTGCTGGGTCTAGGAGAGGGACAGTGTGAGAACTGATGGCCGCTTGGGCAGCCACATCCTGTCCCTGGCGCCCGCCCCCGTGAGGCCACCAGGATTCCCAGCCACTCTTGTCTTCCGTGCTATTTACGTTGGAACAGACTGAAATGTCACGTGAGCAATGGGGCTCCTGTTCTTCAAGCCTCTAGATAATTATCTGGGCCTTATTAAGCTCTTAATTATTCCAAGCCACTAATCAGGCTCCCGATATAAGAGCTTCCTCAGCTCAGGATCAGGAGGCAGGGGTCAGTCATCTGCAGCACTTCCCTGAGCTCAGCAAGGTAAGGACAGTCCCCCACCTGTGGAACTCTCCCCAGAGAGTGTCTTATCCAGCTTTGTCATTTTACAGATGAGAAAACTGAAGCCCAGAGAGGGGGAGAGAATTGCCTGAGGTCACACAGCAAATAAGTGGCAGGGCCAGGGCTTGCATCTATGTCCTGACCCCCAACCAGTGCTCCCTACCTCATAGGTGACCACTGGGCAGTGCAATTTTCTGGCACTGCAGGACTTAGGAAAGATCAAGGAGGCAGCAGGTCCAGTGGACTTCCTTGGGCTCCATCTGAGGTTGAGGGGAGACCAAGGAGGGAAACCCCAGGCTCTGCTTTGTAGGAGCTCAGAGCTGAGCTGGGCACCCAGGAGTGGGAGGGCATCTAGGAGTATGTGCCAGGCAGAGAGAGGGAGGAAGGGACTTCTGGTGGGGAAAACCATGAGAAAGGATGGGGGTGGTTGTGGGTAGCAGGAAAGACTCATCACATATAGGGTGGATTATTTGCCCAGTCAGGTCCCATCTGTGATCTTTGAGGCTAGGGGCCATTGGGGGTTGAGGGAGGCTTCTGGTAGAGGAGGCAAGGGCTGAAGTTAGCACTTGAGGGTTGAACTGGTGATAGATGGATAGAGGGAAGGCATTCTCTTATTTTTCTTTTTTCTTTTTTTTTTAAATTATACTTTAAGCTCTGGTGTACATGTGCAGAACGTGTAGGTTTGTTATATAGGTATACATGTGCTATGATGGTTTGCTGCATCTATCACCCCGTCATATACATTAGGTACTTCTCCTAATGTTAGCCCTCCCCAATCCCCCCACACACCTTGCTCTCCCTCCCCTAGTCCCCACACCCCCAACAGGCCCCGGTGTGTGATGTTCCTCTCCCTGTGTCCATGTGTTCTCATTGTTCAGCTCCCACTTATGAGTGAGAACATGCGGTGTCTGGTTTTCTGTTCTTGTGTCAGTTTGCTGAGGATGGATAGAGGGAAGGCATTCTGAAAAGGCGGGACAACTTAGGAAAAGCACATTCAGAAACAAAACCCTAGCATTAACCATTTGTCCCAGTGACGCTCGCATGACCACGTTACCCAAAGCCACTCGTTATTCTGATAGGGCAAAAAACCTCTATCCCGAATCACCCTAACACCTGGCATCAGTTCTGCCCTAGGGATAGGAGACTCGGGTGAGGCTCAGTCACCCCATCTGTGAGATGAGGCTGGGGCTGGGGGAGACCCTCAACAAGCCCCTCCCAGCTCTGTCACCTGGCTCAGAATTTCACAGTCCCTTTGAGGATGACTTTCAAAGAGATTCGACATTGGGTGTGCATGGCCGTGAGCATATGCCGTGGCAGGCACCTGTGTATCCACAGGGGTGGAGAAGCGCTGCGATGGATTATTTTCAGCCCAGATGATCGTGCTTTCATTGAGTGAATATTGACTATTGGCTTGAATGCTTCTAGATACTTAAGGTCCTTTTCATCCCTTGGGTTGCAGCCTAAAGTCTCCATAGAGAGTCCTCCCCTGACCCCTTAATCCCATATCCCCCCCCAGTACTTCTTGTTCCCCACCAGACTTTAAGATTTAGGAGGAGCAGGGCTGTGTCTGCCATGGGCACCTTGTAGCCTGGTCTTCTTGGCACATAGAAGACACTCAATAGATGTGGGCTGAATGAATGAATGAATGAGTGAATGAATGCAGGCGTTGACTCGGACTGGGAAGACAGGCCCTTGGTAAGGGCCCATCTTAGTTTGTGCATCAGGGGAGCCCTCAGTGCCTGAGCCCACTGAGGCAGAGAGAGGGAGGAAGGGACCTCTGGTGGCAAAAACCATGAGCAAAGGACAGGGGTGCTTGGGGGTAGCGGGAAACACTCATCACAGTAGGGTGGATTATTTTCATGGTCAGGTTCCATCTGTGATCTTCGAGGCTAGGGGCAGTTGGGGGTTGAGGGAGGCTTCCTGGTAGAGGAAGGTAATGGAACTGGAGAGGGATGTGGGGTCTCTTCCCTGGCAGGAGCCTCAGAGACCCAGCCCCCATGGGCCCTGCCTTCATTCTTTTCAGCCAAAGCTCAAAACTGAAATATACACTTGGCCCCTGGTTGGGAGAGTTTCAGGTCTTGAAAAGTAGGAGGGAGGGATTTCTACAGGCCCAGGGGTGGGGTAGGGCTTTCCTGGAAATCTGGAAGGGTCTGGGGTGGGAGGTCCTTGCGCAGTTCACTGTTCACTGGCTATGAGACCTAATATCTGTGCCTCAGTTTCTCTGTCAGTGAGGCGATGTCTCAAGGGGCCAGTCAGGGCTCAGAGTTGAGCTTTCTGAGTTCCACGTGGAAGTGGGATGAGCTGGAGGAGTTGGGGAGGGCCACTGGCTGTAGGGTCAAGGTGGGGACACAGGGCTCCCCAGTCCTACAATGCAGTGGGAGCGCCCTGAGTCAGGTAAGGGCTGGAATTCGCTCTGCAGCTTCAGCATTGAGCCACACTTGAACCCGTGAAAAAGTGCAGTTGAACCTTCCTCCAGCCCCATCTTGCAGGCTGGTCAGACCACATCATGCCCATGAGGAAACAGGCTTACAGAGGGAAATGAGCTACCCAGGGTGTGGCTCCAGAGCCCTCTGTTTAATCTGGGGATTCCTCAGTCCCTTGGGAGAGGGCAGTGCTCATGTTTGCTGAACTGGCTGGAGTTCAAAGGCTTCTGGACCCCCAGCAACATCCAGAGGGCTCGATCTGCTCTGAGACAGGAGATCCCCAGGGGAACTGGGGTCTGGTGGGCTGCACCCAATTCAGGCCCCTTGGCACAGGTGGCGCCATGCTGCGGATCCTGGGCCTGGCACTCTGCAGCCTGCTGACCCGCACGCAAGCTGAGCCTGGGGCCCTGCTGCGGCTGGGCATGGACATCATGAACCGCGGTGAGCTTGCGGGTCCGGGCGGGGGGCTGGGCGGTGGTGCCTGGCGTAGGTGGTAGGTAGTCGCTGCTCATGGTTGCACATCCTGGAGCATCCTGTGAGCCTCAGAGTAAACTAATGAGCAATGTGTTATTATTATTCTTCAGCTTTACAGAGGGGAGAAGCCAAGGACCAGAGAAAATGGGATGATTTTCCCATGCTCCCTCTGCAAGTTAGAGGCAGAGCTGGAAATCCCACTCCCTTGGAGCCTCTCCTCGACTCTGATGGCAGGGGTGTTTAGCTACAAGTGGGCTGTGGGAGTGACAGACAAGGGTCAAATCCCAGCGACAACTGCTGTGTGACCTCAGGCAAGTTACTTGCCCTCTCCGTGTTGCTGTTTGCTCATCTGTAAAGGTGAAATGTAAAGAAATGCAAAATAGGGTGACCAGTGTGTCCCTAGCAGGATCAAATGTGAGATTAAAATCTCTTGGAGGAGACCTTAGTAAAATGTATTTCCGCCTCCACCCACCTCCACCCCACGCTCCACCCACCTCCACCCACCTCCACCCCACGCTCCACTAGCACAGGGAAAATGGAGTCACATCCAGGTGCAAAAGGCTAATGACTATTCTACCAACTCAGGTTTTGTCCCCTCCCTGGGAATTAGCTTGTGACCATAATGGAGGTATTTCTGGCAGGGTGCTATTTGGAGTTGGGGCCTCTAAGTTTGGGGAATCAGAATTTCTCTGCTTTGGGCTCAGAATCTTCATTCAAGTCCCCAGAGGAGACCCTAATCACTCAGGCTTGGGAGAGGCTGGTCCACAAGGTAAAGTCAGTACCCAGGGTTCAGTACCCAGGCTTGGGAGTGCCTGGTCCACGAGGTAAAGTCAGTACCCTGGGTTCAGTACCCAGGCTTGGGAGTGCCTGGTCCACAAGGTAAAGTCAGTACCCTGGGTTCAAGAGCTTCACTATTTGCCCCCTGAAAATGATTCCAGTTTCTCTGTCGTGTCTGTCTTCACCCTCCAGCCATGCTGACTCTATCTTCTTCTCCCACTGTGCCACTTTCTCTCCCACCCACCTTTGCACTTGCTGTGGCCTCTGCCCAGACTGATACCTTTTATCTCTTTACTTCCTGCTGAAAATTATTATTCCCCCTTCAAGGACCAGCTGATCTGTCATCTCCTCCTGGAAACCTTCCCCAGCTCTTCCCTTCCTGCCTAAACCCCTCTGTGGCTCCTACAGCTTGTTACCGTCACTGCTGGTGACTCTGTCTTCTCCCATTAGGCTGGGGTACTGTGGGACTCATCTCTGGGTCTCTGCCATCATCCAGCCCAGGGTGGGGCACAGTGACTGTGAGTGGCCTGGGATGCCTGAGAGATTGGCCAAGGGCTAAACTCTCCAACTAAGTGTGTCCACTCCAGAGGTCCAGAGTGCCATGGATGAGAGTCATATCCTGGAGAAGATGGCAGCTGAGGCAGGCAAGAAACAGCCAGGAATGAAACCTATCAAGGGCATCACCAAGTGAGTCGGGGAGGGGAGCTGGAGGGTGGTAGTTAGGGCAGGGGGTGGTGGGGAGTGCTGTGCCCAAGACCTGAGGAGGCCAGCTAATGGCCTTGAGTAGGTCACTGCTCCTGCCTGGGCCTGGACTTTCTCAGCCATTCCCTGGGGACAATTTCGGGTCATTTTGAGGAGGAAATGAGGTTGAAAAGTCAAATTTCAACTCCCTGCGTGCAACATGAGCTCACTGAATGTACGTGAAATTAAATGAAAACATCCTCAAATGGTAGAGCTGGAAAGGCATCAAAATCATTTAATGACAAGAGGAAATTGGTTCCTCTGCAAGTGTCACAGGGGATTGATCAGTAGGGGCTGCCTGAAACGGTGCACTTGGGAGGGTTCTGAGGCACTGTCTGCATTCAGCAGGAGCTAGGACTGTGATCAACTAGTAATGTCTGCCAAGAGCTCAGGATGGGCTAGTGGGGGTATGTGTGCCACGTCATTTGTTATTCTGGATCTCAACTAGTGGTTCTCAACCAGGGGTGATTTTGCCTCCAAGAGGATTTTTGGTAACGTCCAGAGACATTTTTGGTTGTCACAAGTTGTGGGGGTCCAGGGAGTGCTACTGATGGGTTGAGGTCAGAGATGTTACTGGATATCCAATAATGGACAAATAAGCCTCATAGCAAAGAATTACCTTGCCCAAAATGTGTTTGGTGCCACTTTTGAGAAACCCTGATCTAAGCAAACCTCCCATTTTATTGATGGGGAAATTGAGGCTCACATAAGGAAATGGAACAGCCCGAGGTCTCACAGAGTCAGCCATGTGTCCCACCTCCCATATAATGAGTGCTTTTTATGTACAAATTGACTCATGTCCAGCCTTTTGTTTGCATTTTATAATAGCCCCATGAGGCAGGCTTACCGCTGTGACATGGGATGGGGGCTGGGGTTAGCCAAAGGCCTCCCAGTAAGGTGGTAGAGAAGTGAGTGGAGGTCCCAGGTCTTTGCCTGCTCAGATCTCATTGCTGTGGCTACCTGCCCCTCCCAGTTTGAAGGTGAAGGATGTCCAGCTGCCCGTCATCACCCTGAACTTTGTACCTGGAGTGAGCATCTTCCAATGTGTGTCCACAGGCATGACCATCACTGGCAAGAGGTGAGTGTGGCAGAGGAGGGGCAGGGAGAGGAGAATGGCCTTCCTGTCTCATCCTTACATGCACATTTATTGAGTGCCTACTGTGTACCATCTGAGTGTTGTAATCTGGGATGATGTAGACTTGCTCTCTACCTTTGTCAGGAACCAGACCTAAGCACAATCACAGACTGAGTGACTGGTCTAGGACAGAGGAAGCCTCAGGCAGTGGGAGGGGATGGTCAGAAAAGGTTCTGGGGAGGCAATGACAGCAAAGCAGAATTTGAAAGCTGTGTAGGAGTTCGCCAAAACAAGGAAGGAGAGAGAAAAGCTGGTTGTGTGACCTGGGGTAGGTCCTATCCCTTTTCTGTCTTGTGGGGGTGGTCTCCTACCCTTTCCCCTTCTCAGCTGCTAAGATTGTAAGCAAAGAGAAGGTACGGAGATTGGACACCATGGCAGAGATACCCATGGTGCCCGCCTGCTCTGTCCTCCAGCTTCATGGGAGGGAACATGGAGATCATCGTGACCCTGAACATCACAGCCACCAACCGGCTTCTGCGGGATGAGGAGACAGGCCTCCCCGTTTTCAAGAGTGAGGGCTGTGAGGTCATCCTGGTCAGTGTGAAGACCAACCTGCCTAGCAAGTGAGGGGCTCTGTGGCTGGGGAGGAGGGCTGGTCCATGTTGCTATACCCCCCAGCATATCATTTCCTGAGCCCACGGAACCTCCTTAACCATGTCCCTTTATGTCCTGTGCCTAAATTCCTGCACTGGTGCACCTGTTCACCTATCCTCGGTGCCTGTGTCCATCTAGCATGCTGCCCAAGGTGGTCAACAAGTTCCTGGACAGCACCCTGCACAAGGTCCTCCCTGGGCTGGTGAGTGGCCCAGAGAAAGCCTCCACCCCTCGTTGCTGGGACTGCTGAGACTAGGGCTGGCAAATGCATTTCTGTTTGGTGCTGACCCTGATTGGCTGTTAGTGGCTGGGAAAGGTTCTGAGACTGTGGCTGGCTCAGTGGAAGAAAGTGCCACAATCATCTAGTGATGTCTGCCGTGAGCAGGGGAGGAGGCAATGACAGCGTGCACACACAGCTTGCCAATCCTGCTTTGATGTCCATTCCCAGGGAAAGAGTCCCTGCTAATGTTTGCAGACTCTGATTTGGGCAACAGATCTGGACTCTATTCCAAGCTCTGCCGTTGACTTTTTGTGTGACTTGGGACCTCAGTTTTCCCACCAGTCCCTGTCTCACCAGGGCTCTTGGGATTCCCTATGGGGTACCATTCAGCTGTGTGGAGGCTTTTGATTCAGGGACCCTCTCAGCTCAGTGCCTTCTCTGCTTCCAGATGTGTCCCGCCATTGATGCAGTCCTGGGGTATGTGAACAGGAAGTGGACCAACCTCAGTGGTGAGTGTAGCTCTAGCCACACCTTGCCCGTACCTAGGGACATTAGGATAGATGGACTTGGATGTCCCATTGCCCATCCTAGTGCCTACTTCCGGCCCAGCCTTGGGACTAAAGGAGGTTTGAGGTCATGATGTTCATCTCCCCACTGTCCAGATGGGAAACCTGAAGTCCTCAGGGAATCTGGGTTCCTTTTCTCTCATGTCCTTATCCAACACTGCATCCCAAACCCCACAAGACTCCAAGGATGGCAGCCCTTTTTCACTCACCCACAAGCCTTGTTTCTGATTAGTAATCCCGATGATGGTAATGCCTGAATCTCCTTTGCTGAGGGGATAGATGCTTCCATCATTTTGGGGTCCCAGTGTGGGAGAGAGGAAACCTCAGTGACTGGGACTGAAGAAAACTCATTCATGTCCCCAGCAGTGTGGCCTGGGAAAAGTCACTTCACTCTTCTCAGCCTCAGTTTGTTCATCTGTGAAGTAGAGCTGATAATCCTGACCATGCCAATGTGTTGTAAGGTCCAAGCAGCGACAGCTCTTGGTGAACTCACAAGCTCTGTGCTCTGTGCCACATCATGTGACTTTCCAGGATGGGCACCATGGCCTCCATTCTACAGATGAAGTTACAGAGGCCTGGAGGTGCTTGGGTCACATGGAGGGCCAGGTGCAGGTGGCAGCTGTCTAGTGCCAGCTTCTCTGGGCTGCTCCCAGGGTTGGTGCCTCTTTGAGTGGAACCTCCTCTTCACACAGACCCCATGCCTGTGGGCCAGATGGGCACCGTCAAATATGTCCTGACGTCCACACCAGGCACCACAGCTAGCTACATCCAAGTGGACTTCCATGTAAGCGCTGGGGGCCACCCAGGAGCTGAGGTCTCAGGATCATTGGTCAGGGTGGTGGGTGCTGCTTCTGCCAGGACAGGTGGCTGGACTAGGGCTCTGGAGGGAGGAAGGCCCCTCAAGTCCTGGAGGCCAGGCCCACCATGAGGGTGTTTGTGGACCCTGGACCTCTACCTCTTTCTGCTCTAAACATGAACCTTCAGTGCCCCAGCTGCCTTCTAGGGCTGCTGACTTCACACTCATGGTCCCCGCTAGGCTGTTTGCTTCTCCCAATTAGTGGCTCACCCAATTGTACACTGCCATTGTATAGATAGGAACACTGAGGCCTAGGGGGAGGGTAGGGCTGGGCTAGGGTCCTGCAGTGAGTTGGTGTCAGAGGTGGGCCCTCACCCAGCTCTCCAGAGCTCCAGGCGAAGAGGTGAGATGCATCTTCCAGGAATGCGAAGTAAAATGCTATGACGTCACCTTCCTGTGAGGTCTTCCTCCAGCGGGGTTCTTACAGGCCCCATGTCAATTTCTGCCTGCTTCTTTCTCTTGAGAACAAAGCAGAAATCACGTTCTGAATAAATGAGGGCTCCAACCAGTCAGAGCAACTGAGGCTACCAAAGCAGTGCTGGAAGAAAGTGCCAGTGGTGGAGTGACTGACTCCCTTATCCTCCCAGGCCTCAGTCTACCCACCTGTACGCTGGAAGCATTGGCCTACTGTACCTCATTGTAGTTTTATTGATAACATTTAATGATTTGCTGACTTTGGGTTTGGCTGGAGCCCCATTTGCTTGGAGGACTGAGACACCCCTTGACACCGTCCCTCAAGCCAAGGCTGAGTGTCTCCTTCTCACGGTCCCACAGCCTGTGGTACAGCAGCAAAAGGGCAAAACCATCAAGCTTGCTGGTGCCGGGGAGGCCTTCACGTTCCCTGAGGGTTATGCCGAAGGCTCGTCGCAGCTGCTGCTCTCAGCCACCCTCCTCTCCTCAGAGCTTGCCCTTCTGCAGAAGTCCTTCCATGTGAATATCCAGAATACAATGATGAGCTGTCCAGTTCCCCATCCCATCTGCCTCTGTCCATTACAATGCAGTCCCTGCCTAGTTTTTCTATTATGAAGATTATCCTGGAGTTGTGGGCAACACTAGGACTGAAAGATGCAGGACTCATTTGAGTTTCTCTCATCAGTTCATTTCACTACGCACCATCCCTCTGTCCATGTAACATCCATACATCCATCTGTCCATACAGCCAACCATTTATCAACCAACATCACTAGTGTCTTGGCCATCCATACACTTTCCTTTTATCCAAGCATCACCCACCTACCCATCATGTATTCATGCCCTAGGTTCTATCCTTCCAATAGCATCCATCCATCCCTTCACATCAACCACATAACACCTACTACAAAGTCTGATGCTGTTAAATGAATGAATGTATGCACCTGCCATTCACCACTCAAACACTACTACATCCATCCAACTTTCCTTTATCCATCCTCATACTCATCCACTCATTCAGCCATCCTTCCATCCATCCATCCATCCATCCATCCGTCCATCCATCCATCCATCAAATGTCCATTCATTCCCAACTGATTTATCCATTCATCTTCCCAACAATCTGTTCACTATTCATCCATGTACCTTCCCATCCATTCTCCCACCCATCAGTCCATTCATCTATTTTCCCATCCATTTATCATTCTACTCCACCATCTTCCCATCCACCCATCTTCCTATCCACCATTCCTTTCATTCAAACACCCACCCATCTTTCCATCCACACATCACTCATCCAGGTATCCTTCCCTAGATTTCTGCCTATTCATCCATTCATTCATCATCCTCCCACCCATTTCCCCATCCATCTGTTTATCCATTTCCCCATCCATCTATCTATCCATCTCCAAATATGTCCGTCTACCCATCCCCTTCACCGACCACATCTACCCATTCTCCCATCTATCTACTGCTTTTTCATCAACAACATTTTCTCAGCATTTGACCTTGTGTTAAGAGCTATGAGTATTAAAATGTGTAAGTCATCACCTGGGCTACCCAGAAAGCAGATTATCTAGTTAAACCCAGAGTGGTAAGTGTCGTGATGAAGGGAGCCTCAAGGGGTACACCTTATTACGTCAGTGGAGATGTTTGTTAGGATGGGCCAGGGAGGACCCCAGCAATCCTAACCTTGACTTTTGTTTTATAGATTGGTGAGCTGCCCCCACAAACCACCGAGACACTGGCTGGCTTCATTCCTGAAGTGAGTGCTGCGCCTCCCCATCACCACTGCACCATGTCCTGCCCTATTGTCCTCCAGTCAAAGCGGTGGGACTTGGGAGACAGCTTTTCATGACACATGTTCCTTTTCCAATGTTGAAATACCTTGCCTTCTTCATAAAGCACTTCTTGGGTCCAGCATAGGAAATGGCTCTACTTCTGTGCATTGCATTCTACTTCCTATGTCCAGTAGAGAAAGCCAAATTTTATTTCCTGATAGACGCAGGAAATAAAAGAAACAAAATACACAATTGTGTCCAATGTAGAAATTACCTACGTCTTGAGGGACCCCTTATTTCAACTGAAGCCACTAGCCTAAGGACTGGCCCTGAGTGAAGTGTTTTGGTTTCTGTAGATGGCTGTGGCTTATCCCAAGTCAAAGCCCTTGATGACCCAGATCAGGATAAATAAGCCTCCCAAGATCACCATGAAGACAGGCAACAGCCTGCTATACCTCCATGGGACCCGAGATGTTCGTGGCTCGGCGACAGGGCAAGACTACAATGTCCCTCTTTTGCCTAGAGGTGGTGAGGGAAATCGTTCCCTTCCCCATTTATTCCCAACCTCTTGGACATTCAAGGCTGGAGGAGGGGATTTTTTAGTTGACAGCCAAGTCATGGGTCAGAGGGTTCTCAGTTAATCTCGACTATGTCTGATCCTTGGCTCTGCCATTGAATCTTTGAATGGCCAGAAAACCCAGCGAATGGAGGCTCAATGGCTTAGTCCTTTCTTTCCCTTTCCTCCCTTCTCTCTCCCTCCAACATTCTTCAGCAACTACAAAAGCAGGGGAGGGTTCATGGAAGGGACTGTGGGTGCCTAGGGAGATCCCAAATCCAGTTTGGGGAAATCACAAAGGGCTTCCAAGAGGAGGCAATAGCTGAGCTATGTTTTGAAGGTTGAGCAGGAGCTTGCCAGAGGAGGGTTGGGGACAGAGAGCCTTACCAGGGAGACTGGGGAGATAGGACACCCCAGGCAGAGGTTCCAGCATGTGCAAAGGCCTAGATCAATAATATGATGTGTGCAGGGACCAACTGGTGGTGCCAGGTATTTTGAGGGGTGCTGCCCTGGCTCAGGACGAGGAGGGATGAGAAGCCTGAGCTGGGGCAGTGGGGAGATGGCTGGGTTCAGTTCCTGAGGATGGGCAGAGAGAGGATCCCCTGCTTTGTCTTGGCAGTGGTGGTGGTGCTGGGAGGGTGGTAGTCTCTGGCTTTGCCAGTGCTGATGGTGGGGAACCCACTGCCTTCTCCCTGCTTCCTCCCCACCATACCAGCACTTCAGTCTGAAAGTCCAGTACTCAGTGCCTGAGAACCGGCTGCAGATGACCACCTCTTTGGACAGGTAGGAGCCCGCTGTCCCATGCCGGCATCCCTGTAACCCTTCACATTTGGCCTCCTGCTCCAGCACACCCCACACTGCCAGGCTGATCCACCCAGCACAGTCCACACTGCCAGGCTGCTCTAGTTACTCTTCCTGCTCTGGAACCCTCAATGACTCCCCATTGTCTGTATAATCTTTTCTCAAATCTTAGCCTGGCACTCAAGGCCCTTCTTAAGTTCTTCCACCTCTACCCTCACTCTTCCCCTAGGCTCTTTCACAGTAAATCTGGTCATGGGCCCATGCCCCCTTTTCCATGAATAAAGCTTTGCCCATGCCATTCAAATGTCACCTGAGAGTCAGGGTCCAGCTCAAATGCCACCTCCTCTACAAAGCCTTTCTTTATACTAATAGCAGCTAACATTCATTTATGGAGCTGTCTCTATATGTGAGGCACCAGCTACATACAGTATATTCATGATCCTATTTCATTCTTACACTTTGGGAGGAGAGTACTACAAACATCTTAGCTTAACATTCAGTCACTATTAATTCTTGTACTTGCCTTAATAATTAATCACATCAGGATTAATTATGCCAGTATTCTTTCAGTTGCAAGAGAGAGAATTCCAACTTTAACTGGCTTAAGCCCCAAAGGGAATCCTTGGTTCATATAATTGAAAACTTTAGGGGTTGTTCTGCCTTCAGGTGTGGTTGGATCCAGGCATACAAACGAAATCCTTGAGAGTCTATCTCCCTCTTCCTCTCTACTTTGCTATCCACTTTGTTGGCTAAATTCTCAGGCAGCTTCTCCCCTCAGGGTGGCAGAGTGACCTCAACAAGAGAAGCCTCTTGTCCAGTGGTTCTGACAAAATTACCGAGGCATAGATGTAGTTTGGGTCACAGGACCAACTCTAAGCCAGTCACTTGACTGAGAGATGAAATGCTCTGATTGGCCGGGCCTGGGTCACAGACTCACCTGAGGGTTCAGCCCATCTGCATGGCCTGGAATGAGAGTGGAAAATGGAGGATTTGTTACTGGAATAGAGAATAGACGGGTGGAGCCACCAGATGGACGTCACATGGTCTGCTCTGGTGCCAACATATGTTAGTGCCTCCTGGAGCCTGTGCAGGGGAGGGGGCCGGGGGAAGGGCTCCTGATCTGTGTCCTGCAAGGATTTGAGACTGCCCAGTTGGGCTGTAAACCTCTACATAGCTGGCCTTGGGCAGGAGCAATAGACACGAATGGGGGTCCCAGAGGGAAGAGTCAGGACCAGGGAGAGGAGGCACAGGAGAGTCTAGTGGTTTGGGCTTTGAGAAATCACGTGCTGTAACAAAAGGTGGTAAGTGTCCCATCATAGGTTGCAGACTCAGGAGCACCTGGTCTGAAGGCTGTAGATGGGACTCCTGTATCAGGGAGGTGTTGGGGTGCTTGGAACCCCGTTCTCCAGGGCCAGGGCCACTGGCTCTGACCACTGTTTCCCTCCCCGCCTGGCTTGCTTCTCCTTCCCCACAGATTACTGAGCTTGTCCCGGAAGTCCTCATCGATTGGCAGCTTCAGTGTAAGTACTCTCGCGTGAAGACAAGACTGGGCTTATTCTCCCTTGGGACTGCAGGCCAGGGCCCTGAAATGGAGGCAGATGAACAGAGCAAGGCCACTGTGAGGCCTGGTGCTCTTGACTTGCTGTGTGAGCTTGGGAAAATCCCTTAGCCTCTCTGAATCCCTGTTTCCTTTTCTGGATAGAAGCTGGACATCTCCCTGGATTGATTTTAAAAGGATTGTCATGAACAGTGGCAGCCTGGGCTGGCCTTGGTTGGCCAAGCTTCAGTTTTATTAGTCTCTCTAGCCTCAGGGCCCAACACAGACCCTGACCTCAGGAGGTGCCAACACCACCACCACTTACTCTGTGATCATGTGCTTTATCTAAACTCTTTCCATCCTCATGGAAACCCTGGGAGCAGGTACAATTATATTTCACTTTCAAAGATGGGAAAACTCAGCTATAGAGAGGTGGTAAGTCAGCAACTCATCAAAGCTTCCGAGTTTCTGTAGGATCAGGAGTGGGGTCCACAGAGCCACTTCTTGTCTCCTGAGTTTTCTCATTCCTGCACCATGACCCAAAGCCCCACATGTCATCGGGATTAAGCAGAAGTGAAGGGTGTAGGTCTACAGTCCAGAACCAAGGCCAGGCCCAGTTTTCATGCCAGCTGGACAAACCATTTGATGTCTAATATTCACTTCTGTGATCCCCAGGCCTAGCCAGAGAGGGCCAAAAAGATCTGTTGAATGGTTTTGGACTGAATGAATGCAGATGTTTTCTCTTTCTTTCTCTCTCTCCAGGAGAAGGAATTAACTGGCTTCATCACCGACTATCTCAAAGAAGCCTATATCCCAGTTGTCAATGGTGAGGGTTCCAACAGGCTTTGGTTTTACTGGTGCCAAGAAGCACTTTAAACAAGAAGGGATGCCACCTGGGTGGTCTCAAAGCCCTATCACTGGCCCCAGATGGGGGAGGCTAAAAGGGAGTGGAAGAGAACTGCTGAATCTTTGAAGTGAATGTAGTCTTAATGTCACCTGTCTGGAGACAAATGCCTCTCCCACAATTTGAGCTCTGACACTTGACCCCACATCATAACCCCACATCTTAACATGGTATGTAAATATGTGGCAAATCAGGATTATTAGCTCTTTGCCTGTACAGCTGGCAGGCATCATGAATCAATCAATGCACTATTTCCCACTATCCCTATCCCAGGCAGCCACTCCTTAATCAGTTGCACAGCAGTCAGGCTGAGATGACTCTTACTGTATTTCTCAGATGTGCTCCAAGCTGGGCTCCCACTCCCAGACTTTCTGGCCGTGAATTACAACCTGGCTGAGCTGGACATAGTGGAGGTGAGAGGAGGGGCTGGGGGAGGTTATGTCAATCAACACTGTCAGCCAATGAGTGATGAGCAAGGGCCTACCTCTCTCAAACTGCAGTGGGTAGAGCCCGGGAGGGCAGGTGGCCATCAGGATAATCCTGCCCCTCAGAATCTAGAGCCCTCTTTGGCCAGGATTCCACAGAAGGATACTTGAACTCTGCTACTCTCTTGTTCTGCCACCTTGGGCCAATTACTTCACCTCTCTCTGTGTCTCCATTTTTCTGCGCTTAAAATGCAGATGATAATACAGACATTGTCCTCATAGAGCTGTTGTTATGCTTCATTGAGATCATTTACCTAAACACATGCAGTAAGTGCTCAATAAATATTATCTTGTATTGCATGCCAGCCTTTGAGCTCGGAGTGGTAAATGTACATTTTTCTTATCTGATCTCTCTGCACTGGGAGGTGGCAGTGCTTGTCCTCACTTGACTGTTGAGAAAAGTGAGGCTTAGAGAGGTGAAGGGACCGCCCCAGGGTCATAAGGCAAGTCTACATCAACCTTTGCTTAAACACCACACTGGTTTCCATTTCCTCGCAAGGCCCCCAGTTCCATTCCATCCCTGTGCCTGGGTGGTCCCTGGTCATTGCTCCCCTATCCCTTTGCCTCCTGCCAGAATGCCCTGATGCTGGACTTGAAGCTGGAGTGACCATGGCAGGACTTACCTGGCAGCAGCCTGCAAACCGCCAACCGCCTGCACCCCATGGAGGAGCCCCTGTGATTGGAGCCAGGTGGGCCTGGCCCCTACCAATGGTGGCTGCTTCCTTTGACAAGGAGTGAATGGGTCAGGCCCCGGGCTGAAGACTTGCCAGTAAACAGGAAAAAGGCTCTTACAAACATCTGATGCTTTGGTCTCTTTATTTCTTTTAAGTAACAAATCTATGTGTGGCTTTTCTTCCCCTTTGGTGGGTTTTGGGGTCAAAGACTAGCTTGTGATCTGGAGGATAGCTGGTCACAGCTTGGGGGAGTTCTTGAGCACATACTGAGTACCTGCTCCATGCCATGCCCAGGGCTTTACTTGTTCCATCTCATTTAATCTACACAAGAACTCTATAGGTGGAGGGCAAGTGTCATTCCCACCTTACAGATGAGGAAATTGAGGCACAGGGAGGCCAACTCCCTTGTCCAAGGTCACATAGTTTAGCGAGTGGCAAAGCTCTTCCCACCTTAGCTATGTGCCAAATCTTGGCAGCTTGAGGATGGCTCTATTTGCCTGGAGCCTGTTACCCCAGGAGCCTTCCCTGTGTCACCTTCTTTAATCCTCACAGCAGTTGAGGGAGGTGGGGACTGACTCCATTTCACAGATGAGGAGACTGAGGTTCAGAGAGGTGGAATGACTGTCTTGAGGCCAGCTGGCAAGTCAGGAGGTAGAGCTGGGATGGGAATTTGGCCTGTGAGGCCAGCTTGCTGGGGTTCGAATCCTGTCTCTGCCTTCACGTTGCTGTGTGTCCTGGACATGTCACATCACCAATCTGAGCCTCGGTTTCCTCACCTGTAAAATGAGAACAATGGCAGTACCAACGTCAGTAGAGTCATTGTGAGGATCACATGAGTGAAATCATAAAAGGTGCTTAGTATGGTGCCTGGCACACAGTAAGTGCTCAATAAATGTTAGCCACAGGTGGGTTTTTGAGTCAGAAAGATGTGCACAAGTATTTCTGTGTTGGCGTGTGGGTAGGTAATTGTGTGGCCCTGAACCAGTGCATGGATCAGTGTATAAAGGGCCTGTGGGTCAGGTGACCTGGCGGGAGGGTCTGTGCCGATGTAGGGCCAAGTGTGGAGGTTGGTGTGTGAAAGGCCCCTAGTGTCCGTCCATATCTGCGTGTGTCTGTGTTCCCATGTTCACTTGCAGATAGTCTGTGCCAAGGGTGTTTCTATGTCTTTCATTCATGTGAGGATCAGCTTCCTGACATTTGCCACATCTGTCCCCAGTGCCTCCTGGGATTCACACTGATGCTACTCTTTAAATTGACTCCTTATTTTACGTAAATTATGTTTACATGTAGTCAAATTAAAATACATCTTAAATGTATTCTTCTTTAAAAAAATGTGTCAAAAGATTAAATCAATTTGTGAAGGAAACTAAGATGCTGAAACTGGTTTAAAGGAGAATTCAAAGTGCAGGCACAGACACAGGCCATCAGGGATGCGGAAACGAATTTGCCAGAGGTTTGTTCTGCCCTTCACATGCACTCCTATGGCACATCTACAGCTTCCAGAATTGAAGAGTAGCTCGAGTAGCTCAAAAATACACTATTGATGATACAGCTCAGAGTCAGGCCATGAGCAAAAATCCAGAGATATTCTGAGGTCACAAAAAGAATTTTAATGCTAGCTAGTAAGGAAATTATTTCTTAGTGCTCATCAAAAACACGGCTTTCCCACTCAGGTCTATTTGTAAATCAGATAGAACTACGATCTCACTTTATCAGTGCTACCAAATGTTAACAATAACACCAAGGAGAGTGAAGCAGTATACAATAGGAATATATATGTATGATGAATGTCTACATATATATTCCTATATACACACATATATTCCTTTATATGTGTGTGTGTATACATATATATATACACTGTGTGTGTGCATATATACATGTATATATATGTGTATATATATGTGTATATATATATATACACACACACACAAAGTGTATACATATATGGATAGTTTACATTTCCCGGCCAGTGTTCAGAAAAACTAAAATAAAAAAGAAACACAAATATAATTTTATTTTGTCTTAGGAAAAGTATATGTTTACATACATATACACATGCACATATATATATAATGCCTACATGCATATTAATATATATGTTTGTATGTACATTCACTTTATCATATGCTACATCCGATTGATTTTTCAGATGATAATTCAGGTTTGATCTTTGTTCTGGGCTGTCTCTACTGTGTTTTCTCTCAACTGTCAAGTTACATTTTATCAACACTTTAGAGAGTGGGTCAAGGCAACACAGAATGAAAAGGCAAACTTCAGGAGGCTAAAATCACTAGTGATGCAATTTGGGAGTTGTCGACTTCCTTTCCCTTTCCCCCAGCAGTGTGGACCATGAGAGTGGTCTGGGAGCACCATCATGGGACTCCCTCTCACTCATATGGGCGCAAACCAAACAGCTGGGGCTGGAAGTCCTGCAGGGAACTCAGCACCAGGGTGGCCTTTCTGGTCAGGTCTCTGCTCAAGTTTCCATCTGGAACCATGACCACCTGCATCCCGGCGGCCAGGGCTGCCTCCACCCCGCTGGGCGCATCTTCAAAGACAAGGCACTCCTCCACGGGAGGAGGCGGAGAGAACTCTCGGGACAAGCCAGGAATACTACAGGATTGGGCTTGCAGCTCTTCACTTCAGGGTCGTCTCCCAGCACGATGTGATGGAACAGGCCGAAGAGTTCCTTGTGCCCGCTCGTCTCCACCTCGAAGGATGCGGACTCTGAGTTGGTGGCCACGGCAAAGGGGATGTTATCTTTCCGCAGGTGGAGGATGAGTTTCTCAGCCCTTGGTATGAGCGCTGCGGCGGGGAACACCTCCCTCAGCCTGACTTGGCTTTCTTCCACCAGCTCCTCCTTGGACATTAGGAGCTGCAAGACGCCCACGACCACCTGCGCTGCCTCCAATGCCTTCTTACCCATGACCTCGGGCTTCACATCCCAGGTGTATTCCTTTTCATAGCTATCACATATGTCTTGAAACATCACTGAACGGACCCGTGGAAGCAGGCTGTCCACGTCTAAGGGGAGGTTCGAGGCGGGCCCCAAGGGTGCCGCCATGATGCCTCTGCCTTGGCCGGCGTAGAGGCATCCAGAGGGTGCGCGTGCACCCGCCCACCCCGCGCATGCGCACGCGCACTGTGGGTCCTCGCAAAGGGCTTGTAAGTGGACTCCCGCAAATCAGTGTCACTTGCTAGAATGTCTTTTAAAAAAATCTATAACTTTGGGGGAAAAAATGTATAAGGGGCCTCCTATGATCAGCTGGTGCCTCAGCCCTGGAAATTATGGGGGTGATGACTGTGTGTGTCTGTATGTCTGTTGGGGGTGTGTGTGTGTGTGTGTGTGTATGTTTGCCTGTGTGTGTGTGTATGTGTGTGTATGAATGTCTGTCTCCCTGGGGTGAGGCTCTGGATGTGGGGATTTGGGGGCATCTGTGTGAGTGGGTCTGTGTCTGGGCACACACGTGTGTCTGTGAGTGGTGTGGCCAGAGGCCTGATCAGGTCAGTGCTACCCAAGCCATGGGGCCCTGGCAGGTATGCCCTGTCCCAGCCTGGCCCAGGCCCATGCCACAGAGGAGGAGGGCCCCTGTTGCCTTGTCCCGGATGCCAGGGCCTTCCCCTTGTCCCTATGAGCTCTAATCCCGTCACTCATTGTCTCCCCAGCTCTGGGACAATGGCAGCCTTGAGGGAGGCCTGGCAGGTTCAGACGCCTGGGTAATCTATGGGCTGCTGATGCCTGGCCCTGGGCATGCCAGAGACGCCCCTCTGTCCCCAACCCCACCCTTAGATGTCCCCACAGACACTTACGGCTACCTAAAGCCTTGCTGCCACCCTCCCCAGGTCCAGTGTGCTGATGGGGAAGCCAAGGCACCAGCTGTTAGCGTTTGAAGGCCTGGCTTCTTGCCAGGCCTTGAACAAGCCACAGCTCCTCTCTGAACCTCAGTTTACTCATCTTTACAATGAGGAAGGGGTTGGATGCTCTGATCTCTGATCTGACTTAACAGTCTTTGAGTGGTCAGTTCCTCCAGATTTACCCTGAGCAGAAAATGCAGGCTGGACTGGCAAGGGGGCCCTATTCCATGACGCCACTTTCTGGGGAGGCAGTGATAGGAGGTCTGTTGGGCACTACTCACCTCCCAGACTCCTCCAACCCAGATAAGGAAGTAGAGGCCCAGAGAGATAAAGCGACCTGCCCAAGGGCATGTGGCACACATGGAGCTGGGCTTGAACCCTATCTTCTGAGTCCAAGTCTCTTCTTCGCTCCTTCACACCACACTCCGCAGTGGAATGCAGTGTCCTCCTTTCAAGAAACTGAGGCTCAGGACCACAGAGTGAGAAGGGAGCAGATCCTGGGCTCACAGCTATTGACCCCTAGGGACCTGCCAGACAGCCTCACCCTGGGAAAATGAAGATGACACAATATTCCCCACACCTGTGTTCACATGAGGCAGTCCAGAAACTAGGTACATTTTTCTACCCTGTCTTCTCCCTTCCCAGCCACTCCCATCTCAAGTAGCTTGGAGAGGCCTCCCAGGTCTCTCAGCACCAGCTGCACCCTTGGCTCCCCTCCCTTGATGCCCTAAAGTTCATTTCCAGGATACCTGTCCTCACGGCCATACCAGTTAGGTGAGGGTGGCCACCTTTAATATGAGCCCATTTTGCAGATGGTAGAACTGTGGCTCTGTGAATTAAGTCACTCAATTGTGAGTGACAGAGCCAGAATTTGGATGCAGGAATTTGGGCTCCAGAGCCTTCACTCTAGGAACTAATGCCCAGAGGTATTTCTCCTCATCAAGTCCCTCCCCTGCTCTAATCCCTTCCTTGGCTCCCCATAACCCTCACCAGGGCTCTCAAAAGGGCTGCACATCACATTGCCTTGGGAGCTTGTTAAACGTACCCCTAGGCCCTCATCTGTGGAGTCAGGGTTGCCAAAGGTGAGGCCCAGAGATATGTATTTTAATGAATCCCTTTCTGTGGGCAGGCTTAGTCTCCGACCTGGCTTTGGTAAATGAGAGGATATGGGAATGCCTGGGGAGCTTACTGGGACATCAGAGTCCCTTGTGGGGTGGGGAATCAGGACGGAGGAGGAGAGACAAGGCAGGCCGGAAACAAGGTGGCATTTTTCTGTCTTCCAAGAGGCTAGGCTGGGCAGTGGTTAAGATGATGTGTGTTAGGTGGTCTGGCTGGACTCCTTTGTGACATCTGGCAAGCTGCTTACCCTTGCTGAGCCTTGGCTCCTTGAGTGTAAGAAGAGGAAATAATAACGGCACTGACCTCACTGGGTCTTTGTGGTGACTAGAGGTGCTCCCATACCGCAGGTGCCTTGTACACCGTATGTGCTCAATAAATGCTAGTGTTAGCTTTCTTTCCTCTTTCTTCAAACAAATGCCTTAAAAACACCGGGGATACCCAGTACGGACGAGGCTGTGGGGTAGCAGCGTGACCATGTGCAATGGCGTGATGCTTGGGGGAACTGTAGCCATAGTGGGAACAGCTAAACATGCACATGCATGCTGTGCTCCAGCAATTCCGCTCCTTGCTATTTAGCCAAAAGAAATGAAGAATAAAAACACATGTCTGGGTAGGGTGGCTCACGCCTATAATCCCAGCACTTTAAGAGGCTGAGGTGTGAGGACCACTTGAGGTCAGGAGTTTGAGACCAGTCCGGCCAACATGGCAAAACTCCATCTCTACTAAAAATACAAAAATTAGCCCAGTGTGGTGGCATGTGCCTGTAATTCCAGATACTCAGGAGGCTGAGGCAGGAGAATCGCTTGAGCCCAGGAGGCGGAGATTGCAGTGAGCTATCACACCATTGCAATCTGGCCTGGGTGACAGAGCAAGACTCTATCTCAAAAAAAAGAAAAAAAAGAAAACGACTGTTCATAGAAGCTTCATTCATAATAGCCAACATCTTGAAAGCACAGGAGCCCCTGGATAGGAGAACGAATAAACAAACTGTGGGGATTCACACAATGGAGTAGTACACAGCAAGAAGAACCAGTCACTGTCTCACACAATGGGGTCGCGGACGCCACACACATAGAGCACACTGCAGCTGCACTTAGTGACCCACAGGAACACGCTGGACAGCACTGGGTTAGCGGTCAGGACAGTGGTCACCCCCAGGCAGGCAGTGACTTGGAGGAGATGGACACAAAGAGAGCTTTGAGAGGGCTCCATTTGTAAAAATTCATCACACTGTATGCTTGTGATCTGTGCCCTTTTTTTGGACATATTTTAGATTTTAATAAAAAGTTTATTTTTAAACAAAGTGTGATGTGGTTGAGTGAGCTGGCCCAGAGCCTAAAGTCATCAGAATGAACATCGTAGGGTGAGGGCTTTAGAGAAGATTGAGGTAAACCAAGATAAATGCCATCCTTCTTCCCCAGCTCAGCAGGCAGAGGTTCAGGGCTCCGTGCAGGAGAGAGACCCACAGACTCACAGAGCCGCAGACAGCGACAGGTTGGCATGTCACGGATTCTGAGAGGGGAATCCCAGGGGACTGTGGGAGCTCAGAGGTGATAACTCACGCAGCTTGGGGCTCATGAAGGCTTCCTGGAGGAAGGGAGGCCTGAGCTGGTGCCTTCAGAAGAGTTGCAAATGAAAGCCAAAGTCTATAAATCCATACAGTAGCTTCCAGGGCCTCATCACACATTGTTGGCCCCATGGGTCTCACTCCCTTCCAAGCACACAGCCCCCCTGCTGTTCCTGGAACACCCCCTAGGCCTTTGTGTGGGGGTTCCTCTGGTCAACAGGCCCTTCCCAGACAGCCATCTGACTCCTTCCCTCTTCTCCTTCGGGTCTAAAGTCACCCCTGACCACCGTATTGAAAACGGTAGCCACTCCCCACACTCCTGAGCCCCTACCCTGCTTTATTTTTGTCGTTAGCGTCCAACTTAGTGTTTTTTTTGTTTTTTTTTTTTTTTGAGGCAGAGTCTCGCTCTGTTGCCCAGGCTGGAGTACAGTGGCACGATCTCAGCTCCTCTGCCTCCGAGGTGCAAGCGATTCTCGTGCCTCAGGCTCCCAAGTAGCTGGGATTACAAGCTTGCGCCAGCACACCTGGCTAATTTTTGTATTTTTAGTAGGGGTTTCACCATGTTGGCCAGGCTGGTCTCGAACTCCTGACCTCAGGTGATCCGCCTGCCTCAGCCTCCCAAAGTGCTGGGATTACAGGTGTGAGCCACGGCACCCAGCCCTGACTTACTGTATTGTGTGCTTGTCTCTTGAAGAGCTGTGCTGTCCAATACACAGCCAATAGCCACACAAGGCAATTGCGTAAAATGTGACAAGTCCAAATCCTGGTGTGCTGTCAGCAGATTTTGAAAACTTAGTATAAGAAAAAGAAAGTAAAATACCCTATTTGTAATTTTCTGTTTTTTGGATTTGGTAAGGGTAAATAAACTAGAATATTATAATTAATTTCACCTGTTTCTTTTTACCTTTCAAAAAATGTGGCTACTAGGAAGTTTTAAATTGCGTTGTATTTCCGCCGGTCAGCTCCTCCGGGGCAGGGGACTTTGTCTCTTTTATTTACTGTGATCTCCCCAGCATCTAGCAAATGGTGGGTGCCTCACAAATGCCTGCAGTGGAGTGAATGAATGGATGCATTTCTCGTCACTGTCATCTGGACCAGCCTCAGAAAGGGGACAAAGCTCTGGAATTCTGGGAATACCGAGCCTTGGGCGGTGGGGGTGGAGTTGATGCCCCTCCCCCAAGTCTGCCCAGAGTCCCTGTCTCCAGGTCCATAGCCCTCTCCAAGTGAGGCCTGGGGTGGGGGTGGGGGAGCGTAGAAGACCCAGCAGCTTTAAATCCTCCCTTCCTTCCCTCCCTAGGCCTTCACTGGGGAAGGGGCAGGCGAGGCAGGGGGGATTCTGTGCCATAAGCGTGGCTCTTGGGGAGCCTTGGAGGGAGCTCAGTAGGTGGCTGAATGGGTGGGTGGCAGGACCCCACCTCTCACCGCTGGCGCTGAGGGAGGTGGCCGTCTTTGCAGTTCCCACGCCTTCACTCCCACTCCTGGGCACTGACCCCAGTCCCTTACTCTCCTCCAAGAAGGAAGGCTTAGCCCAGGCCCATGGGGAAAACCGCAATTTGCTTCTGACATGACATACTGACGGGTTTCTGGCAGCTGTGGCCCCTTTGTGTCCTCAGAGCTGTGTGGCATATAAGGGCCACCCACCCTCGGCTCGGGTGGGTGGAGGAACCGACAGGAGGCTGGGAGCCCCCACCCATCCCTTGTGGAGCTGCAGGAGCAAGGGTAAGGCAGCCTGAGGCAGCCCTGGGCTCCTCCTGATGCCCAGACGTTGACCCCACCACCTTCCACCCTCCCATATGAATGACGGGCACAGAAAGAACTCACCCTAGGAGGACACTGAGGGTACCAAGAGGGTGGACAAAGAGAAAACCATGTTACAGATGTGGGACCCAGAGATGAGCAAAGGCTTGTATACATTCATAGCAGGAGGGTGGGCTGGGTCTCCCTGTCCATAGGATGACCCTATGGAGAGGGTTCCAGGGGGGCCCATTTTTCTCTTGGTGAGTGATGCACTGCTGAATTTATCCCCTGCTCCCACGGCAGACATCCCTTCTGTCACACAACCACACACAGAGACCCTAGACACGGTCCCTGCCTTCCTGGAGCTTACAGGGAAGAGAAATGAGAAAGACACAAACAGATGCATAATTGCAAATGGAGATCAGCACCTTAGAGTAAATATCCCGGGTGATGTTTAGTGACAGACGGATTTCTTTAGACAAAGTGAAGGAGGGAGGCCTCTCCAGGGAAGCAACACTAATCCGGAAACTGAATGATGATAAGGAGTCACTCACGCAAAGAACCAGGGAGGAGCCTTCCTAACAAGGAACCATGTGTGCAAAGGCCCTGGGGTGGGAAGGGGCCTGGCCTGTTTAAGATCAAGGAGGTCAAAGAGGCAGGCAGGGATTTTGTGGGTAATGGCAAGAAGCTTGGGTTCTGCCCCAGGGCGGTGGGGAGCCAGTAAAAGGCTCAGCAGGAGTGACGGGTGGGCGTAGATGGATATGTGATTGGGTAGGCAAATGGGAAACTCCTTAAAGAAAAATCCCACTCTCTGAACTTAGCAGATTAGCCATGACCCCACCTGCCACCCCATTCCCTTTTCAACAAGATTTGGGGGGCGGTGGGGGAAGGAGAACGACAGGACATGTTGTCTGAGTGTTGGGTGTCCCCAGTCAGCTAGACACTTCTGAAACAGCTTCATGAGCCAGTGGGAGGCAGGTCCCGGAAACAGAGTTCGCATCCTGCTGTCTCGGACGGGGAAGCCCCTCTGTCTACAGCTGTCACTTCGGACACCCGGCCAGCCTCACTGGGCCACTGAGGAGGCCACTTTTAAGTTAGATGGACTCAGGCTTGAATTCTGACTTTGTCTCTGACTAGTTCTGTGGCATCAGTCTAGTCCCTACCCCTTTCAGTCTCAGTTTTCCCATCTGAGAAATGGAACCCAGTGAGGGAGAGGCTTGGAAAGAGCCTTGGAGGCGAGCTCATTGGCAGCCGCACTGCACCACCTGTGTGTTAGCCCTGCTTGCGTTTGGGAGGAGAAGGCTTTCCTGGGAGTGAAGCTGATTTGGGCTGTGCCTGGTGGGCAGGGAGGGGGAAGGGTGGTGATGGGAACAGAGAGGGGAAAGGCTTGGGCAGGAGGAGTGTCTCAGAGTTCCCGCTTCTGCCTCTTACAGGTGTGCAGCCAGCCATGCTGGGCCTGTGGTCCCTGCTTCTGCTCTGGGGCCTGGCGACTCCATGCCAGGGGCTGCTAGAGACAGTGGGCACGCTCGCTCGGATTGACAAAGATGAGCTCGGCAAAGGTGAGCCCCAGGTGGGCAGTCTGTGAGGGGGCCGCTACAATGTCAACGACTCAATCTACATGCTTAGAGTGTCTGCTTTAAGAGCAGATAAGAGCAGATTGTGATTCCCAGCTGCTTAGAGAGCACGTTCTCCTGGGAGCAGCTGTGCAAGAGCAGAAGGTTCCCTCGCAGGCTGGAATGGGTGGTGAATTCCCTCTCCTGGGAGGTGGACTGGGTGATAAGGGCTGAGGCTGTGTGGGGACTGTGTGTGGCTCAGGGACAGGGACAGGGTGAGTTTGAGGAGGTCAAGAAGAGGGTGCTAGCTAGGCCAGTGTCTCCGCCTCACACCACTAGGGTAGGAGAACTCTACTTGGCATTTGGTGGCTCGTGGTGACAGTCTCGGGGATGGAGTAGATCGGTCATGCACAGGAAATGCTTCAGGGAGGCCCCCTGGCCTGCCCCTACTTCCACAGGGCCGTTCCTCCATCCTGCCCTTCACGCAGTCTGCAGAGTCAGGCCTGGAATGCCCAAGAGAGAAGCAGGGGCCATCTCCTCCAGCTTGATCCAGCCTGGTGGCCACAAGCTCCCTCTTCTTTGCCTTCCCTTTCAGTGCTGCAGGATCAGGAGCCCACATTACACTATTGGCCCCAACCCAATTTGCTGTGTGACTTTGGGCAAGTCTCTGCCCCTCTCTGAGCCTTAGTCTCCCCTCCTGGCAAAATGAAGGGATTGTCATGAGATTTGCTCATTCATTCTACAAACACTTACCGAGTACCTCTCACATGTGCCAGGCAGGGAGGGTGGCACAGGCCCTGCGAGAGGAGTAAGAGGCTGTTACGGCTTAGTGGGTTCCACCATTTGAGTGTAACCTCTGGGTTAATTCCATTTTAAATAAGAAGCCTACTCAATCTCAGAGGAAGGAGGCAGCTGCCACAGTCCTGGGGCTGAGGTTGGAGTTTCTATTACCTCCCTGCTTCCACTCTCTCTGCAGCCATCCAGAACTCACTGGTTGGGGGGCCCATTCTGCCGAATGTGCTGGGATCTGTCACAGCTGTGAACCAGGGCCTCCTGGGCTCAGGAGGGCTGCTTGGAGGAGGCGGCTTGTTGGGCCACGGAGGGATTTTTGGCGTTGTCGAGAAGCTCTCTGGGTGAGTCCCCTCATGGGGGCCTTTTGACTGCCCGCCGGCTGCATGCGCACATAAGACTTGGCTTTGGGTCTGGGAATGGAGGAGAGATGGGCTCTTTTTAATTTGTCTGACAGGCAGAGAGGGTGGCGTGGGAGGCTGGTGATCCAGGTCTAAAAATGATGACTCTACTGCACGCCTGGCAGGACAAGAATGGCAGAATGCCACTGTGGCTGAGGGCTCGCAACACTAGTTACTCCCTGTGTGACCTTGGGCAAGTTGCTTACTCTCTCTGGGCTAATCTAGCTATCTGCGTGGCTCCCTCTCTCACCTTGCCCGGGAGTCCGTTCAAAAGAGGTCTGCCCTGATTAGCCCTTTCTTATCCCCACCGTACAGTTCACAGGTTTGTTTTTTTGTCTCCTTTGCTAGATTATAAACCCCCGGACAGGTAAGATTTTTGTCTGGCTTGTTCACTGCTGTGTCCCCAGGATCATAAATAGAGACACAGTGGATGCTCAAGAAGTATTGTTTGTTTGTTTGTTTGTTTTGAGACAGTATCTCACTCTGTTGCCCAGGCTGGAGTGCAGTGGTGCGATCTTGGCTCACTGCAACCTC